>JAPDSC010037540.1:36704-47142 GCA_026290005.1 Latrodectus geometricus
TGTGTGTGTGTGTGTGTGTGTGTGTGTGTGTGTGTGTGTGTGTGTGTGTGTGTGTGTGTGTGTGTGTGTGTGTGTGTGTGTGTGTGTGTGTGTGTGTGTGTGTGTGTGTGTGTGTGTGTGTGTGTGTGTGTGTGTGTGTGTGTTCGTGTGTGTGTGTGTTCGTGTGTGTGTGTGTGTGTGTGTGTTCGTGTGTGTGTGTGTGTGTGTTCGTGTGTGTGTGTGTGTTCAAGTCAAATTAGTTCAAAATACTTTAAAAAAATTTCCGAATCTTTAAGTAAAAATTACTTTTTTTTTTATTAAAAATTTTATTAAAAATTACTTTTTAATAAAATTAATACAAATTCTGTAATATAATAAGAATCATGTAATCAAATTTATTTGCATCTATCATGAAATTTTTTCACGTATTGAACAGATTAAATATAATTTGTATTAATCTTTAAAAGTCAAAAAAATCTTTTCATTATTTAAAACATTAAAAACATTAAATAAAATTTTTCTTTTAATTTTCCAATTTGTTATTCCATATGTTAATATCAGTGAAATAATTTTTAAAATTTTTATATAAAAACATATTTTAATTTCTCTTAAAATAAATGGATGAATGTTAAATTATTTAAAACTTCGCAGCATTAAAACAGAAAATTTTAACTGAATAACTAGTTAAAAATAATTCCTAACTAAACACGAAAAATTAAAAAAAAATCTTTTAAATGAAATAGTTTTAATATATCTACTTTGTTAAGCAAACAAGATTTGTTTCAGATATTAAATAGTTTCTTATTTTGATTTGAAAATAAGCAAACTTCATATGTAAGTTACCATGATTATACATTAAATAAAAATAACAGTTCTACTAATATTATGCAAAAGCACGCTGTGGAAATATTACATTTTAAAACTGTAAAATAAAAAAGAATAAACTTCAATTCGATGAATAAATTGAATATTACTGCCAAGTTAAATATTTGCTTAAAAAATGAGACTTAGATTACGAGTATTTTCAAATGATTCAACTAAATGCAAAATTATTTCCTGTTATGAATTCAAAATTTATGGTATTATCCAAAATAATTTTAAAACGATTAAAAGAATAATTTAAAAAATGTTAATAGTCTTACAAAATATAATTATTGCAATTACATATAGTCCTAAGGAAAATATTAACTTTTACAATGCTAATAATAACTTTTACTAAGCTTAGAAAATTTTAACTTAGAACTAGAAATACGAATATTAACTGCATATTCATTTCATTTTTATCATGTAAAATTATTTTCACAAATATTGGGTTTCAAATAATTTGCTTATCATTCTATTTCTTGTTACAGATTTTTATAATATAATGTAATAAATGTTATTAAACAATCAGTTTTTAGAAATTTTATTGGATTGTCCGGTAAATTCGTGCGTATATTTCAGGACAATTAAAACACAGCTCATTTAAATATTGATATAGATTTATTAAATTATATAGGTATATTTTTTAAATTGTATACCTATATAATTTAATAATTTGATATAGATTTATTAAATTATAATTTCTGCTCCACAACCTTTCTCCATTTTTCGTGTAGCTTGAGAATTCCGTCCTTCCAGAACCTCTCCGATTTCTCGGCAAAAAATGTGTCCAAGTGGGTTTTGATCTCAAACAAACAGTCGAAATTTTTCCCATTAAGGGAAATCCTTCCTCCAGCATCTTCGAAATAAACAGCGTATATCTTATTTGCCGCTTGTATGTCATTTTTGCCTTTTCGGAAAAAGAAAAGCATTAAATGTCTACTTTATTTGCCACCCTAATCTAAGGCGTACAAAAGTGATAAGAATTAACAAATCGTAAACAAACTTTTTTCCAAATATAGCTGAAACTTTCTCTTTTAGATTGTGTACACATGTCATTTATTTTCAATAATTGTGATATATTCAGTCAGGTCTCTCGAGCTACCTACCGAAAATCGGCACGAACTTTCCAGGCAACCCAACAGTAATCAAATAACTTCCAAAGTCTTATTAAATTTTCTTAAGAAGTGTTGGGAAAACAATGATAATAATTAATATAAAATTTTGTATTACCGAAACTTTTACATCATGGAGAAAGCAATTAATGAGTTTAATTCTAAATTGAGACGCACGCGTGTACATTTGAGTAGGTTTGAAATTGGCATTAAGCTGGTTCCTGGCTGACTTAAACCACTTCCGAAAACAGTGACCTTTAAGAGACAAACAAACCAATTTGAGCTAAATTCTGATTTGTCGAGCTGATTGTGGAATGTAATTAGTACTTTAATCTTCAATTCAACAACTTACTGATTCGATTTTCATCTATGTCGTAGATGCTTATTGTGATTCGAAATTCCATTTAAAACTGTAAGTTCAGGTATCTCTTTATAAGGAAAAACCCGACACAAAGGCATACAATTTTACATTTTATATAATTAGTGTAATCTAGCTGTAAGTCTTCTTGTAAGTCAGCAGAAGCGACAAAAACAAGTTGGGTACCAATCACACCGAAAATAAATGGATTCTATCATCAACTAAGCAATGATTAATTTCACTGCTATTAGGAGCCAATGTGATTGAAAATGTTTAGTTGAAATGTGATGAAAAATTTGGTGTAAACAGTTGAACATTATTTAGGGTAAACAATTTATTATATAATATATATATATTTTTTTAACTGATACTTCATAAAGGAATAAACATTGTTGTTTATCTGACAAATAAGTTGCAAAGCATTAAAATGGTAAGAAAAAAGGAAAATGCTTGTTCCTAAGCCTGGTATATTTACTCTCATAGAAAGCTAGTGTAACTGCAGTGACTTGGTTGGTTAGGCCATTCTTTCTCATTTCGGGAAAGTAGTCAGCTCAAATTCCGAAACCTACCGAAGATTCTTCGTGTTTGGTAAAGGCGATTGTGACACGCTAAATATATTGATCACGACGTCCAATGTGATATAATTTTGAGAGTGGCTTGTCAAATCTGGGGGTCTTCTACTTGGTCCCTACTTCTAAATTATGAAGACGCGCTTGCTTTCGAGGCTATGATGGCACACTCACTAGGTGCCACACTATATGAGACGCCATCACTTTCACCCCTTGTAGTGCTGATAAAGGAGAAAAATCCTAGTCCCATACGTTATATAAAACAAAAGGCTAATTCCCATAAAACTCATATTTAAAAAGGCATATAATAGCATATTGTAGTTTTATTCAACATAAATATCATGAAAAGGGTAAAACTATAGACAAGTTGAGCTTCTTTTATTTATTCCTATAAAGATAAAAGACAAAAGGTGGAACTTCCTTTTTCAAATGCAATCTGCTTTCTTTTACTATTTGTTGATAACTGCTACTATTATTAAAATTGTATGCTAACTGCCGCTATTCCTTTTTATAATAGAGAATGGTGTACAAAGGCGTCGAAAATTTTTCTCTGATGTCTTTTTGTAGCAATTTCTATCCTAGACTTGGAATAAAATCCTAAATTCTGTTTTGAAACTAACCATCATTCATTGTATTGCGCCAGCTCATTTTGATCTTTTGTGTTTTCTTAGCAACATAAAAAGTTTCGAAATATCCCTGGGAACATTTCAAATAATTGATTCAAAAAGTTTATGTTACACAGTACCCATTGTTTGTCTTTCTTTATTATGATAACTTATAGTTAAAGAAAAGCTATTTACAGTAAAAAAAATCATGTTTAGGATTATACAAAATTTCATATACAATAAGAAAAAAAATAATTTATTTTCCTTATACACGAGTAACTAAACAAGGAACTTAAATGAAATTGAAATGTCAATAAACTAATAAAAATGTCACAATAGGATTTAGAGGTATTTATGCAGGAAATTTATCATTACGAAAATTATCTGCAGATGGATAAAAATATTTTGTCACTTTAAGAGTGTCAGCACATGTAGCTCTTATCAATAATTATCATCACACAAAACTGCAGGAATGTTATTATACAAAGCTTATCACAAGAAGTCAATGATCTAATTGTCTATGATATTTAGAAATTTAGCAGAGACCACTGAATAAATTTTCACAATTAATCAATGTGAGTCAAAGTGTTGAATATGAATGTAGATAATTTTCTGTCAAAATGTTTTACATTCAAATAATGTGATTTAGAATAACTTGAGAGTAGTAATCTTAAATAGAAGGAAATGGATTCAATTTCCATCTCCAATTATAAAAATGCACTGCTTAAAGTATTAAAGATAAATGTGGATCAACAGGTATCTTACATCAGAGTGCCATGAAACATTTTATCTTGAAAATCGTACATTCAATTGCTTATGAATATTGCAAACTTTACCAAAGATTGAAGCCCGGTATCGTATGATACTGTTTGTAAATTCCTGTAAATTCACCCTCATCTCCACCAAAGCTCACATAGGCATCCAAGGCAATGAGCTTGCAGACACGGTTGGTGAAAGAATCAACCAAACTTCCAAAAGATAATCAATATCACCTCGCATGGTCCCAATCCTCCATAAAGCATATCCTTCAATCTTAAAAACTAGCATCATGGCAAACTGCATGGACAACAGCTCACCAGGAAAGAACTACTAACAAAATAATTCCTAAAGTCTCTGCGGCACACTTACTGGATAACATGTACATAAATTATTTCGTTACAAAACATGGTCCATTCCCAACCTACTTTAAAAAATAAATAGAACGTCTTTATCTCTCTGTTTCTGCTGCAAAGAAGGCAGTTCTTTCCATTACATCAAGCAATGCAGCTACATGGCCCAGCATCCTATCAAATGCCCTCAAAACCTTATCTTCACTGATCTTCTTCGATTCTGTCTTCGTTTAACTCTCCACAAGAAAAAATTAACATTAACCGCTAAGCTACTCATGGAAAAAGGTCTTGATTTGTGCAAGAACAGGAGCCCTTCTTCTACCAGCTCCACAGACGATTCATCAGACTCAGACTTTTAACACATTATGTTAAAAAAACCTAAACTTTCAGTTAGATACTTCACAAATGAAATGACTACATTTTCCCTTCCAATATCTGCAGAAGAGGCTCTGCAGACACAAAATAATTGTACTCTTTATTTGTTCATAAGTTTGCTCGTCTATTTTATTATACTTTTCAATTTTCCTATGGTGACGACTTGACTAAACTCGATACCCGAATGATACAGTACAGGGTCCTCTCTCATCTTTTATGTATGGTAATGTTTCACGCTTTCAAGGCATAGGTCCTAAGTTTGGTCCTCTTGCTAAACATAGTCAGCTCATCCTTTCATTCCTTCAGTTGATCAATAAAACTAAGTACCAAGCCTGCTTGGCAACTAAACACTGGTCTTCAGTGGTAGGCTAATCAGCGAACTGGGACTTCCAGATCCTTCGACCAAGAAACAGGTACGAATGCTTTTGGCCTTGGCCTTCTGATGGGCTGCCGTGCCACTGAGTTTAGCTTTCAGTTTAGTTTAGCAAAGATCACTAAATGAGCTTCCAATGACCATGATCACATACAAGCTATGAATGTACGTAGCTAATGAATGAATACCATGAGTGTAGTTCATGATGCTGAATAAGAATGTGAGTCGATTTTTATAGAAATTGTTCAACATACAAACTATGCAATTAAAAATTACAAAACCTTTGAGGAGCATCCTTAGGTTCAGCAAAGAGATTTGAAGTTACTCTACAATTTTTGAACTGATTGAAAAATTAAATATAACTTAATCAATCTACATATTTCATAATTAAAACATAATTTTTACCATTGAGTCGCATGACGCTTCATGATATGGGAGAAACTCCTAATCATGTTATTATCATTTTTATCCAGGCGTGAGTTTGAAATTTAAAATAAAATATTTTATCAAACTCATAATCATATACACAGATAAATCGTAAATAAAAAGGTTAATTTTTTGTAATCCTACAATTGAGTCAATTTTTAGAAATATCATAAAAACTTAAACTTGAGATTCAGCTTGTTTGTTTATCTGCTATTATTTTTTTTTCCATATGTCATCTAACTCGACTGAGGGAGCCACCATTTTGAGTGAATTTGGAGTCACTATAAACATCCAGGCTGAAGGTGAGAATCGGATATATGACCTGTTGAACCTAAGATCAGAGCTAAGCTGTTCAAATACAAGGGACAGAGGGGGTAAAGGAAAAAAAAAGCCTTTAATTACTTCTCTCAAAATAAGCACGTTGCTTTTCCTTATAAAGATAAGAACTCAAAATCTTTCTGTGCCACTGTTCATGTAGAAATACTAGGTTAGAAGAAAGAACATACATTAAAGATTATATTTATTAATTATTATATTTTAACGATTAACTTAACTGACTGTTAGGCCGAAATAAATTTTGATTATTTAAAATAAATGAATATATTTTAAATGATCATTGTAACAGAGAATGACTATAGATAATTCTATAATGTCCTTTACAGATCTAGAGCAATTCATGGCTTGGATTGACATCTCGAGAGTATGAATTGTACCTATGTATCCAATATTTGATATTAATGGTAATACCAGAATCTGTTTTAAGGTTAAGTATTAGTTTTATAAATGTTCATGAATAAAAATGGTCATGCACAGCAATAAACTCACTAAAAAATCCTTTACAAACTATAACATTATATTAGGCTAGCTAGAATTCTAAGACAAAATTGTAGATTGAGATTAATAACAATTCTTATATTTTATCGTTACAGGAAATATTAATAGAATTTTATTATCACTTCTTCAGTACTGCTGGCAAAACTAGCTCAAGTAAACCTGCTTAGGATTAACTCTAAAGTGTTGGTTCATTTATTTTTAACACCCATGACTTGCAATAACAATTCATCAAATAATAATGATTATTATGATTCATTATTATAACAATAATCTATTCTAAAGCATATAAAGTAGAATAAAATTGTGGATGAGAGAAAATAAATGAAAAAATGCTTCTCTATTATTTCAAAACAGTATACTGTAAAAGCATTCGAATGTAGGGAATAGACAGATATATTTTAGTTACCAATAGTTTAAAAATTCTTGGCGTAACTCCAAAACATTTTCAGGCATGTCGTGAAATTAGAACAAATGTACTGAAGGCCGTGGTAGCTCAGCTGGGTGAAGGTTGTACTTGCGACCCAAAGGAAATGAGTTCAATACTTTGACCAGCTAAAGACTACCGTGTTCACTAAAGGTGACTGGGGCACATTAAATATATCGAGGTTTCAAAGTCCTCCTAGTTGCAAATTCAAATTAAAATATCTGGTGGTGACATACCAAAATCTAGGGATTTCTATTTGGTCTCTGCTTAGAAAAATACAAGATGTTGTGTCCCTCGTTCAAATGGCACTAGATGGCAGCACAAACTGGAATATAGTGCTGCAATCTAGTGTCATCTGAACGAGGGAGGAATAAATTCTTAAGACATAACAAGGAACTGTACTCTCTGTCAGAAGCAGCAAATGTCAGGATTATACTTGATTGGATTTGGGGTTGGTACAAAAACTAAATATATAGTAGCAAAGATGCCTTTCAACATAGCATTGTATTGTATTGTAAAGAACCCAGATTCTAAACTCTTCTTAAAAAATATCCTTAATATTTAGGAATTGAGAAAATTGTTTAATTTATTCGGTGGTTTAAATTTTAAAAAGACAACAGTACATACATATTAGCCCGTGTATCTTTTCTTCAGTATTAAAAATAATTTCCAGATATGAAAAAGTCAGCCAATTAAATATATGTGTTACAATTAATGAAACAAGTAAAATATCTAAAAATATTGTATAAGTGAAAGAAATATTAAGTTATTTCAGATGTTGAAACTATCTAATGTCATTTCAAATTCAGTTCTTTTTTGCGTTGACAAAAGGCCAGATAAATATGAATAGAAAGATATTTTATTCGCATTTATGTGGCAACACCAACATCAATTTTTGATAATTTTTGATGTAGGCATTTGTATAAATATAAACAAACTTATATTGGTGTTTAATTTTTAAATGATCGAGGATTGTGATGAGAGGATACAAAACACAACTTATATAAGTAACATGTATTGTTTTTGAAAATTTGCAAGCATGTCGTGCTTTTTGTGTTCGATTACACGTGAAAATATTACCACTTGTGACTGTCTATCACTAACTTTGGCGAAAATTTTACAATTTTTGACATCGTGTTATGGATTGCTTAACGGCCTGAGATATATTAATGCCCACAATGTAATCGAATTCCAGGAAAAATTTTCATAAACAATGGGGAATATTCATAAATCCCAAGTGAGATGAATCAGAAAATTGCCAAGCACCAACATTGTGGCAGAAGGTAAACAGAGAAGTACCACATTCATCCCTTGTTATTCAAAAGTAGCTAGGATTAAACACTGGATCTTTCGTTGTGAAGAATGTCTGCCAATAAGGTTAAAAAATGGGTGATAGATCGACCCTAGGGCATTTTACAAAGATTTATTAAGGTTTATTATGTAATTTAGAGAAATTGTCTGATTAATTTTGTTGCCAAAGAATTATTCCTCGCCAAATACGGCAAGATTATTTTTCCGCCACTTTTAAATCTTACCTATTGATTAAATGCCGCTTAACCCAGTTTCTCGTTCCCCGAGTCTTGCTAGAAAAAATACCTTAAGGGATGGTTTTACATCGGTTAGCTCTCCACAATATTCCCTATCATAATAAGATAATAATGTAGTAAGAGAAAGTAGAATCATTATAGAAACTATAAGTAGAAATAATTTTTAAACTTTTAACCGATATATTTTTTTAACTGAATAATAAGATATTTCATCACCATTTGATATCGATAAAATTATGCAATCGGTCATATTTTAAGTTATCGAAAAAATTGCTTTAACTTTCAAGAACTAGGATTTTTCTCCGGAATACATACCCTCAGTTGATCATTATTCCGGACCAATAACATCTGATTCTGAAGTGGTGAAGTACTATCCGGATAAGTTGTTTTTTAATACCCTACATGACCTGCACATCATTAGATGTTTTACTAAGTATCCAATCAGTTTATAATAAGATACTTAGTAAAAGAGCACCAGACCTTTTAGAATGTTTTCCTTTAAAAAACAGTATGGTCTGAAAAGTATTTATAGTAATCTCGAAAATAGTTAGTGTTTGTGCACCAATTTAGATTATCACAAATAAATTATTTGTTTACACGAAAAAAGAGTTTGCATAGTTTATTTAAAAGGTGAGGAGTTCCTTATTCTAAAAACTGTTTTTTGTTTGAATAAAAAATATACAAGTATATAAGGAAATAGAGAGAACCATATTTTTACATAATACTGATTTGTTAGTGTGCTATTTATGAGCAAAACATGATAAAAGCGAGATGCAAAATTTATTCATGAATCCCATAGTCTTATGCATTTCTTCTGTACTAGTTTGTGAGTTCCAGTTTCTGTAATAGTCAGCAAAATATCGATTCTACGTGGCTGACTATAACAATCTTTTTTAAAATTTATTAACAATGGAATACAAATGAGATTTTTGAGAGAATGAGGTTATATCTTGAACTGATGAAGTTTTCTACAAAGTGGTTGATGTGATCGAGATTTAATGGGTAAAATGGATTTTAAAATACTTAAAATATTTATACGTTATAAGTTTGCAAATATAACCAAAAAAAGTTCTGGTTGTGCCGTCGGTGTTATATATGTATTGATAACCACTATAGAAACATGCATAAATTCAGTAAGATAATTTCACAGATACTATAAGAAATCAGCATATTTCAAAGACTCAATAGTTTCACCCCACTTTCCGTTAAGATCAGCAAAGTGAAGCATCATTTGCCACTGACAGTGACTGGGAGGGTGACCACATTCTCCCTCACTAAGTTGATGAAGCTCCTGGGGTTGGGGACGTGTCCTCGTTCATCTGTGAAATCCAAAGGTGGTGTGGATGTGGAGAAAAGAGTACCAGTTTAGGTCTGACCTCGTCATCAGTCCGTGGCGAAAAATTCCAAACCCATTTACCTAAATATCCGGGGCTCGCCTGCAATGTTATGTATGTATGTATTTCAAAGACAAATATTATTACATAATGTTTTAAAACTAGAGATGTTTTCCCGAAGGAATAAATTTTCTGTGATTCTTTGCGAATTCCCTAATGATGAAATTATTTCTGCTTTGTAATCATTTACTGGTATCAACCTAAAAAGAAATATAACCCTTTTAATACGATTTCCTTAGCAAGAGGTAAAAACTCACCAGATGTATAAATTTACATAACCATTAGTGATAAATATGTTTTTCTATACAAAATGATGATAAACATGCAAATAAGTAAATTATACTTATTATCAAAATCTAAAAGAAATATAATTTATTAAAATTAGTAAATAAAAATAAAATGAAAATCTTATTTGAATAATGGTCGATAAATGAAAATAATCACACGTAAAAAGAAATTTAAATAGAGT
>JAPDSC010037543.1:0-21322 GCA_026290005.1 Latrodectus geometricus
TATCTAAAAAAAAGAGGATTGTTTTAACAAAATCCACAAATAGTTTCTGAAATACAAATTACATTTAAATAAAAATAAAAGTGCTAAATTCTTTTTCAAAAATAATTTTAAGGAAATTTATGTAAAACATTAAATAAAATTTGCTTGATTTTGCGGCCCATAAATTTTCATTTGTAGATTATTTTAAAATATCACTTCTAGAGAAATAAAATAAAAAATGTTTCCTTTATTTTGGAAAATAATCTTTATTTGTAAACAGAAGTTCACATCCCAGAAAAGCTACTTAAACTTATTAAATAGCTTTTCTTTAACTCTTAAATTTATAATATAAAAGTATCTCTAGTTTGAACCTTAAATTTATTCAAATCACTCACTTTTTGCATGTAACATAAATGTTTAGACTTCATAATTACATATATTTCTACAGGTAAACAAGCTAAATGCTTTGAAGAAATTGATAAGCAGCAAAGAAGATCTAATAAAAATGAGGAAAATAATATAACAAAACTACAGAACATAACAGCTAAAGTATGCATGTCAACATTTTTTTAAATAATAATTTACTTTTATCTTACTTAAACAATTTCATTGTTTTCACTTTATTTGTTAAATTAATATGTACTTAAAATGTAAAAACAAAATGTTCTTAATTTTAAATCAATCAACATTTTCAGAAAAAACATGTGTTATTCTTGTAAAGCACCAAATTGAACTTAAATTTAAATATGAAAAATATAATATTTACCTTAAAAACTATTTTCATATAACTGCATATTAACCATTAATTAAAGCAAACTTTCAGAAATAAATCTAACAATCTGATTAATGAAAATTAGAAAACATATAAAATTTATCATATTAAAACAAACAAACTAAACTTAAAAACCAATGTATTATAGTTAGTAGAATATAAAAATTCATTTTCATTCCTTCATTATCAGGTTATTATACCTTTAGATATGAAAAAATAATTAATTTGATTGAAATCCCCTTTTTAAATTTTAGAGTTTTTATGGTACATTATCCAGAAATATTATTTCTCAGAAGGATTAATTAGAAACACATTTAAAGGTAATAAAGTGAAATATTTAAGAACTTGGCTATAGCCTAGCTCAATCAATATTCAACACACAATGAGATTGAAAGACGCTAAAATGTAATGAAAAAGCAAGAATATAGAAACAAGGTTAATGTAAATCTATCTCTTAAAGCTTCTGCTTAAACTAAGTTTTATCCAAATAAAATGAGATTTTTATTTCTAAAGTACATTATAAAATTTCTTTATTGCAAAGGCATCAACAATGAAAGAAATTCTACCTTTAAAAAATTCTCTTTTTCAGGAGTTTATCTGTTTAGAAGATTATTATGAATTATTACATTAACAAAATTTTAATTACAGATGCTTATTGTTGAATTTGTCACAAACAAGGTTTTGAAAAAATATGTATGAGGTATCTCCTCCCAAGTATCACAGTGACTACACAAAAAATGTACATGTATAACATCATTTTGTTATCAATAATTTAAATTAGTAATAAGGCATGAAGATTAATGAAGGCAATTCATAAAATAACTCACATTTTTCCTTTATTAAATTATTTTCAAATACAGTATATAACAGAAATACAGAATTGTAGTTAAATTTTGACAAGTTTGCCAAATTTTTGTTGAAAGTTTACATAGTAGGGGCTGCTAGAATAAAAGGAGATATTTAAAAATCTGAAAAAAGCTTATTGTTTGTTATGGGACCACAAGAATACTTTAATATTATTGAATGAATCTTGTAGTATCAAAAAACATATAATCACATTAGCATTTATACTAAAAATACTCACAGTAACACATAAGGAGCTGTTGTTAAACAAAAACTATTATCTTTTAATTAATTAAATAATATTTAAGCACCATTTTTATACAACTGATAAGCACAGTAGATTAGATTTAAACAGTAATCACAGAAAAGGATTTTTAAATGTTAATACAGTTTTAAAATCTGCATTTTTAGAATACTGAAGAAATTATGCAGGTTCTAAGCAGATTAGAAGAGTCAACAAATAACCATATGACCAAAACTCTCGAGAGTATTAAAAAATTTCAAACAGCTCAGACTAATGGAAATAAAAAATTGCTTGAAGACACCAAAGCTAATAATGAACGCATATTAAGGTATAATGAAATTATTTGATTCCTCTTATTGTGTAAACATTCTAAATTGATAATTATAGAATTTTGCAAGTAATTAGAAAACAAAATTAAATATTAAATCAGTGATTCTCAACCTTTTTTTTATCACTGCAGACTTTTAATGATTTAAAAATTTGCCAGCACACAAAAATAAACTTAGAAGTTGTTTACTTACTTATAAAGCATTAAATAAAAAATTTTGAATATAAAATAATATAACATGTATTACAAAAACAAGAGTAATTTTGTTAAGAAATTAATTACAATGTAGTAGTAACTTGAATGAATACATTTAATGAGAAATTTAAGCTTGATGTATTTTGATAAGTTCGTTTATAATTGGTGGTAAAAATGACAATGCTATTTCCATATCGTATTTTTCATTTAACAGATTCAATCTTTTTTCGTTTATATATTGGTTTATACTGAAAATTTGAACTTACACAAATGAGATGCAGAACATTATAATTGTAGATAAAGGGAGCACTTTAAATTTCTTTACCTAGGACAAATATTTCACTTAATGAAAGGTCACAGTCATCAAAGACAAAAACAGTTTATGACTGTAAAAAATGTCGTACTTAACTGTAAAAACAAGTTTTCTCTTATAGTGTACTTTTCTTGATTAAAACAAATTTTACTCATAATAAAAAAGCATTATAATTTTTACTGTATACATTTTTAAAATTTGGTGATCCACTTTAAAAAATAGGCGACACACAAAAGTGTGTGGCACAATGGTTGAGAATCATTGCATTAAATATTAAACATACAAGATAAACATAATTTTCTTATAAATTTAAGAAAAATATTTATATATATATAATTTTTGTTAGTTCTATACCATAAATTTTCTACAGCACAATAAACTAAGAAAAGTATTTCATAGCTTTTATAATACATTTTTTTATAAATAAGATGCATTATAATGCAAAAATAATAATTTCATTAAAAAATTATCGTTACAAAAATTCAATATATTTTTAAAAATCCTAACTGCTTTAAAAAAATTTATGTATACACAATTTTATTGCTAAAAGTCACTTATTTAATATTTCTCACTAAAAAATGCTTTCTTTGCAAGGGATTTCTTTCATTAAAAATACTACAAAATTTGTAATCACTTATACCAATTTTTTTAATATAAATCATCTCATATTTCAATTTATTATAATATAAAACTATACTTATTTATATCACTATCAATGTTTCCTAGACTAAAAATATATGAAGTAATTTGCTTTTAATCATTAATAAGGTGCCCAGCTAAAGATTTTATATTTAGATTAATTGATCCAATTGATTTTATTAATAAAAAAATATTTTTGGTTCATTTTGTATTCAAATTTTTCACATTTAAAACTTTATCTTTAGAAAATAATTCAAGTCTAAGTGTACTTTAAAAAAAATAGATAAATTTGCTTCATTGTTTAATCTATAAATTACATAATGATTTTACTTTTTCACTAAAAAATAAATAAAAAATACTAACAGCATATTTTTAACTTTTCACAAATACTAAAGTTTTTAAATACAGAAAGAATTGCTTCAACTTTTAGGCTTATGAAAATGAATGCTGAATATAAAAATATTATTGAACATAATGTTTTTATATATTTGCTCACATCTAAAACTAATAACCACAAATCCTCTTGTGAATGCAAAAATCTAGTTCAGACCATTATATATAAATGTAAACCATAATTAAAGTATATTTAAAATGTTTATTTATATCATGATAAATCAATTTATATAACATTTTGCAATATTTCCTTTAGGAGACTAGACACAAAAATGGATAAACACCATAATGAATTTAAAAATGTTCTAGATAATATCAAACAAGAACAAGAAAATAAAATTGAGGAAAAGTTAAATGATTTTAAGGCATTTCTTCAGAATTTTAACTCATCTTTTAAAAAACAAGTAAGTAACAATCTTCTTAAATATTTTTTTTTAATTAAGAAATGAAAAAAGGTAATATACACATTATAACATATGTATGTATGTATATATATATGTGTGTGTGTGTGTATGTGTCACAAAGTAATTCAATTTATTGATTTTTTAATGTTTCTAAATAAATTGTATATTTTAAATAATTTGTTAGAAAAACAAATCTAATTTCAGTATGTAAATTTTTATCACAAATGAGACTCAAATAAGAATTAAATTTAAAAATATATCAACATTTTTAGTTGTACAATACAAAACTACTTCAATTCCCAGAAAATTTGATTCATTAATGATATATACTTAGAATAATTTCATATTTATCAGCTTTAGCTATATTTTCTTAATATTGATGAATAATTAGTGTGCTTCAATGAAAATACTAAAAAAATTTAGTAATTAATAATTATTTCTTTGGATTTAAATATATTCTGAATAGCATTACTGTAGTATTCGATAATATTTAATAATTAAATGCCAAAAAAAAAAAAAAAAACTGGAGAAAAAATTAAAAAATCTTATTGAATGTATAAAATACTTTTTATTTTAAAATCTGTGGTCAGTTAAAATTGACTACAGATTTTATAGGAAAATACTTTGAGTCATTTAAATTAGAAAAGAAAAACTTACAATTCTACTAAAATTCAAACAAAATTATGTTTCTAAGAGAAAAACCACATATATTTCATAACATCATCATTTTGAAAATATTCTTAGCTGAGAATTTTAACTATTTAATTTCTAATCAAATAGTTTTAACATTTTTTTTTAGATTTCAATAATAAATAATATTCAATGAAATGATTGTTGTGCATGTATATGCAAATATAATAACAGTAAAAACAAATATTTCATTCATTGATTTTTTAAATTTTATTAAAAAATATATACATGTAAGAATATAGAAATGATAATTTAATTGCTAAGTGTATACTAGAAATCGAGAAGATAAATGCTTAAACTTAGGATTTTGTCAAGTAAATGCATAACTAAAGCAAGAAAAATCAAATAATTGATCATTTTGAGTCAAAAATTAAAAAAATCAGAGTAAGAATAATTATTTTTAAAAAATTACAAGTAAATCATTTCTTAGTAGAATTTTAAACACATATTTCTCATATTTTTTCTATGCATGGGAAGAAGATAGACAATAGACCTATATAAAGATATTTTACACACTACACAGATTAGTTCTCTAGATTAATCATAGATAAATAATCTAACTTATTTTAAAATAAAGCAAGAGGTATACATTTAAAAATTATATCCATTTAAATGCATCATACTATATTAATTTCGTGATATATAATTTGAACTAATAATTATTCGTTTTGTTTCAAACAGAACAAAAAAGTTACATTACAAAATAATAAATGTCCTGAAAAATACTGCTTTATATCTTCTAAAATCAAGTTGTAAAATAAATAATAAGATTAAAAATGAAATCTAAACTTAAAGATTTCATTTTGTAAAGTTGTTGCATGTTTCATGGAAACAATATCTTTAACCAGCAACAAGTATCCCAACTTTCATATATTTCATAGTCCATTATCAAAAACTTTCTTCAAATGATTAAGAACTGCATTGGGACCTCACAGAACTTTGATTAAAAAAATGTGATATATTACCCTACAAAATTTCAGCAAAACAAGTAAATACTAAAATCTACTCCTCACTTGTAAAAGTGTTATTGAATTCATAAATCCACTTATGCTTCACATTATGTGGATGCATAAATATATGAGATGCATTGATATATGGAAATGGAATAAATAGATTTAACTAGTGAATGAATGAATGAATATAAGTTGACATTACTATATTGAAAATATTAAAAACAAAGATATTTCACTGTCTGTACCTTTTTTTAAATTATTTGTGTAGTCTTGCTACAGCTTTCAATGAACATTGATTTCTTGGCAATACCAATACAACAAGTCCTATTCTCTCACAAAGATCCTAGACTGGAACAGTTTTAAAAATTTCACTTTGAATTCTTTAATTTTTATGTATAGATTCCATGAGTAAATGAAAAGTTTCACTTGAAAATGAATTAACAAAAACAATGAATATAATTAAATATCAAAAGCTACATCAATTCAACAAAATCAAGTTAACTTCTGTTGCTTTATTTTATGTTGAACAATAATTGTAATTTATTAATTCATCACAGAAGCAAGAAACAATCATCAAATAGATATATCTTCCCAGAATAATATATTCAAAAATCATGGCATGAAATTAATAACTATTTTATAGGAAAATGCAAGAAAAATAATTGAATCTTTCTTCCTATTTTCAAGAGCAATCAACATTGGATAGTACTAATTTCTTCAATTTGACAGGGAGTTTTATGGAATCTTCAACATAGTCAATTTATTTTTTCAAAATTAAATTTATAAAGTTCATTTGCATTAACTAATATCAGATATTACAATAGATGCTTTTCTCACAATTGTATACAATTATTAACATTTATTTTTCATTTTAATTTTCTGATAAGTAACCACTTTCTAGGAACTTCTACTATTTTCCATACACTAACAGATGTAAAATCAGAAAAATATTTTTATACTGATATTTGTATACAGTCAATGATTGCAAATATCCAGTGAGCACATGATTGTGACCGTATAGAGGTTAAATTTTGAAATAACAATAAATTTAAAAAATAAGCCTAATATTTTTAAGTTTCTTTAGTATTTGACAAAACTATACTTTTAAAATTTTAATTTTAATAATCATTTAAATATGTAAAAAAAATTGATTCAGTAATAAAATTGTTTTGTATTCAAAATAATAATCACTAATGATAAACATGTATGTATGTATACATATATGTAATAAATTTTTCTTCTATTATAGGATGATTTCAAAAATAATATACCTACAAGCAAAGCATTTAAAAGCCCTGCATCTGTAATACAGAAATCTCAACCAATTGTGAAATCTTCACAATATTGGAAACCTGGTCCCATTTTAAGAAGTCAAAATTGTTTTCCTAACAGAATACCCAGTTTTTCTAATAGTAATTCTGTTCATACTCCATTGGCAAAATCAATTAATCAAAGTGAAATGTCTTATACATCTAATTATAAGAAAGAAAATATAGGCAAACAGAATAATCCATACTTACGTAAAGAGCAATTTTCCACAAATTTCCAGACTTTAAAAGTTAGAAGAAAACTTTCTTCAGTAGTATCAAATCATTCTTCAGATTTTAGAAATGATAAAAATATTTTTAGTCCAAAAATTATGAAAACCTCCTTCAACAAGATTACTGGTAATAATAAGTTAGCTCACTTAAAAAATACAATACCAAAACAAGAAAGAGACATTAACAGTGAGTGTTTAACTACATGTTCTTCACCTTATTTTACAATATTTGAAACATCAACAAAAAATGAAAAATATTTCATTTAACTTTAAAACTAAGCTTCTAGAATTTTCTTTATTTCTCATAAAATAAATAACTTCAACCAAAAAATTAAAAATTGATAACTTTGAAAAAAAAAATTATTAACACTTTTCTTTGACTCATGAATGAAAATAAAGTAAAAAATGTTGTTTAACAATCAAAATTGGAAATAATATAGAGTTATTTAAATTAGAATAAATAATTCAAGAGAGAAACAATTTTAAATATCATTAATTTACCTAGTTTTAAAAAAATACAGTTTTTATAAAAAAACATTCCTATAATTATAAAAATTACTAATTTCATTCTGCATAGCTTATTTTTCATAAAAATTAATAATTATAAATTTAAAAGAATCAATGAAATAATAACAGATTACATACAAAAAGATTTTATTAATAGAAGCAATTTACATAAGAAAATGAGAATTGCATGCATATAAAAAGTATTAAAAATATAACTTTGGCAATAAATTTCAATATGTAAAAACAAGCACAAATACTATTTACAGTTGTATATATCACAAAACTCATTTTTAAGGAATTTTTTCCAAAAATATCTTCACTTTTTGATACTTAATGGTAGAGTTGAAACCTTATTGTCTTGACTCTGTAAAAGTTCATGATATATAATTTTTATAAAATAAACACTTAATCTATAATAATAGCATTTTATTAAGTAATATTATTACAAATACATAAAATTTTTATTTATAGAAAATAGGAGAAACTTTTAATTGTTATAAATAAAAAAATTAAATTGTATTTCAATGGGCAAACATAAACTTCACATTTGAAGAAAAATACTCATGACATTTTTTGTATCTAATAAAAAAATAGACATTACTTTTTTAGCTTTTCATTAATTGAATAATTTACATTATATGTATTAAATGAATAATCAAAAATAAGCTATTTTGGCATTGATAGTTTTCCTATTAGATAGGTTTTTAGGGTCATAAAAGACAATTTTATGTACTCAAAGAAAAAAATAAGTATCTCAGAAATTTAGAATACTTGAATTGATACTTATTTTTAAATTTTGAGCACATAAATTTAAATTGAATGGTCTGTATCATATGGACATTAAGTATACGAGTATTATAAATCTAATTAGAAAGAATAATATTTTTATATTAAATAAATGTTTCCAATTATAAATTATACGGTATATAATTAATTCTTGCAAAAAAAATTAAAGTAATTACTAAACTTAAATTTCATTTAAGAAATTTTTAAACCTTAAATTACAACATATTGTTTATTCACAGTATAAAATGTTTATAAAATAGCACAAATGGTGAATTTCTGTTAAAAAAAAAATTAAAACATTTTTCCTACACCAAGGAATGCCAAATATTTTTGACACTAATTTAGTTTAAAATAATTTTTAATTTAAATCAGCATTGTATTGTGAAAGAAATAAGTAAAACTTTTTTGAAAAAAAATCGTGTTTTTTTCTTGCTGCACAATTTTGAAATGCTGTTGAAGCCACAAAGAAGAATTATTTTTAAACAAGGTTTTTGAAGAAAAGTTCAAAAAATTAATTTTATTTAAATATTATAACATTTTGAAAGAAGAAATGTCTTTATATTTGTAGGTATAAAAATTATTTTTGTTTCAAAATATTTCTTAAAATTTTAGTCTGTTTTGAAATTTATATAATTATTTTTGTCATACATAATTTCTTAACAGAAATCAATTCTTAAGAAATTATGTTTTATGTGAAATATTTTTGTTATTTTTTCTGCTTTATTAATGTCAAGTTATAATTTGAAAGAGTTTGGATTTCTCTACTTAGCTGATATGACTTTCCTTGACTAATAAATGCAGAATCATCATTAAAGATTTCATTTAATACATTCTCAATTTTTATAACGTTCTTTCTTTTATGTGAGTTTCAAGATATCTCTATTGCTGTTAACATAATGTACCATACGCTATATAAGAATAGTACAATAAAAATTTTAAATGCAATATAACAATAAGATTATTGATATAGCCATTTTTAATATCTAGTCAAAAAATTTTATTACGGTTTAAAGCAAAAATACTGGATGGAGAGCTAGAAAATTTTTCTTGCTGTTAGAAAGATTCTATATTAAAGATGGATAAAATATATAAATTTAAAACGTAAAGTTAGTTTATTTTTCTTTAATTTTATTAATTATTGAATGATCAAACATTACATTGAAATAAATTTACATTCATATATACAACTAAATAAGGAAAACTAAAAACATAATTGATTAAGTTTCAAATTGATGAATGAATGGGAATTAATTAATGCTTTAAATATGTATAAAAAGTTAATATTACTAAATGCTAAAAAGTATAACAAAACAAAATTTTAAATAAGATGATTTAATTAATGATTAAGAAATGAATTATGTAATATTTTTGCATGAAAGAAAGCTAATAAATTCATGTATAAAACCTGAATGGGAAAAATAATAAATAAATTAAAATAATTAGCAATATTGGAATAAGGGAAGGATATAAATAGAGAATAAGATATAAAGAGAAAACATATTTTTTTAAAGTAAAATAATTTATTAGTTCCTGATTGCAGATATATTACATTAAAACTATCAGATTAACAAAAAAATCATAACAAAATATATACAAATCAAATTCTGTACACATAAATATAACATCCATAACCAAAAATATTTACTGTGATATCAAACATTTGATATAAAACAAGAAACCAATATTTCATGACATAATAACAAAATCCAAATTATTATTAATTATAAATTATTTAGTCCAAATTATTATCTTTTAATAGGAATAGGATTCAAAATAATAAGAGAAACTATCTAAGAATAAACACTTAATTTTCAACCAGAATTTTCATCAAGTAATGTACATTTTTTAGTAATTTGTGGAGGTATAGCTTAAAAGGTCTTATTTGTAAGCATTCATTATTAATAATTTATATTTTTAATGATTATAAAATAATACATAAATGTTATCAAAATAATTTAGAAATATTTATACTGACTTCATAAATGCTTAGAGAGTCAATAGGATAATTAAATAAAAGTACATTTCAAGTTAAAATCAGGATAATTAATGCACAAAAGGAATTATATACAATAGTATCAAATTTTTGTTGTCTGGCAATTTAATAATAAATATAATGAAAAATTTCAGTAGAATACCAGAATTGTAATTGATTATACTACAGAGAAATAGAAATGTGAGAATACGAACTAAACTACTCATTTATGGAAACAGATTGAAAAAATAAATGTTTTCATTAAGTACTATTTTATTAATGAAATTGATAAAATATAATTAAAAAATATATATTTCTGTCATATCTAGCAAATATGAAGTCAGCACTCATACGGTTTGTATTTTATTATTACATGTTGGCTAAAAAGTCAACATCATTGTTGAATATTTTGTAAACATAAAACACTTGTATCAGCATTTTAGATATAACTATTCCAATATACAATTTATTATATTATGAAAACACTAAAAGTAAACTGAAATGCAATAAAATACATTTGAAAAGTCCTGATGTTGCACAAGGTGTAATGATTGTGCTTACTGTCAACAGCATTATTTATGCATGCTAGTCCATTTCTTATTTCCTCTAATTTCATTCATTTATTTATAAAAACCTGAACTTTTAAAATAAGTGAATCTTAAAAGGACTACAAAGCTCCATTAGATTATTCAATATTATTGTATTTGAAAAAATAAGAATTTCAAAGTTAAAATTTAAAAAAAATTCCTCCTGTGAATTCAAAATTTTATGCTCAAGTAAATAGGTTGAGTTACTAAGACAAAGCTACATTACATAATGATAAAAACTATATTAGAGTAGTCTTCATGTCTCAAGATAAATACAAATATCAACTCATTGGGACCAAACAATCTTTTAAAATGATTTGAATAATAACAATAATATAAAAGAAAAAGAACAATATTTTAAATAATAAGCATACATATATAATACCTATTTACCTTGAAGTATGCATACATTGACACACCAAACATTGTGATTAAAATGCCTAAAAATTGAATAGGCATTACTGATTCTGTGAAAATAAGATATCCTCCCATCAAAGTCAAACAAAATTTCAATTGACCGACCACATTATATCTGATGCAAATAATGAAGGAAAATGATGCACTAATAATATTTCTATAATGCATTTAAAAAAAAAAATTATAACATTTATAAAACTAAAAAAATTCTATTCAGTTGTATAAAATAAATTTTTATAAAT
Source organism: Latrodectus geometricus (assembly GCA_026290005.1). Lineage (NCBI taxonomy): Eukaryota > Metazoa > Arthropoda > Arachnida > Araneae > Theridiidae > Latrodectus > Latrodectus geometricus. The sequence continues at coordinate 11,805 of JAPDSC010037543.1, forward strand.
TATATCTATAAATTAACATTAGCAAATTTATATTAAATAATAATCTAACACAATATTGGAATTACATTTTTATTCAAATATTTTTTGCTAAATATAAAAATTAATTTATTTTAAAATTTAAGATGTACATTCTTTGAATTTTACTACAAATTATTACACAAAATTATTATGATTATTATTCAAAATTTAATAGCAAGTAAATCCTTTTAATATTTTAAATTCTTCATTTGAAAAATTTAAACCTTTAACTTTGTTTTTTAACAAAATATGACTTCAAAATATCATGACACAGTGATTTACTGCAAAACATGGCTTAGTGTATTACCTGAATTCAGTTTAACATAAAGAAAGGTGGCAGATACTGTTGGAATGGCAAATGTTCTTTCAAAGTGATAAAGCTGATTTTAAAAAAAAGTTATAATATTGATTTAATTAAGACAAAAGACTGTTATCCATATACTACCTCAGCAAAAGATTATATCAAATTAATAATTCATCAAGACTGAATTAATAATGTTCTAACTATGAAGAGTTTCACTTTAGGCAACAGATTTGAATATTTATTTGTTGCTTCAATGGTCATTTTTGCATGAGAGCTAATTAAACTGGGACTTATTACTTCCAAAGCTGAAGAGGGAATTAGATCACAGGAGTTGATGAATTGAAGGTCAAAGCATTAACCATTTAGCAATAAATTTGATCTTTCAGCAATAGAATAAAGGGTCTGAAGTCTAATAATCTAAAAGTAACTTCATCAGACTGGTGCTTTTAGACCAAAGCATTGGAATTGGGAATACACATTCCCAGTCGGTTTTTAACATCATCATACAAGCTCATCATCACCTACAATGATATATACATCTTGAACAATTCGTTTGCTTTGATGATGTTTTGAACATTTACCTACCATGTTAAGGTGCATGATTCTACTTTATTTGAGCCCTGTGAAATGCAACATTTCAGCAAAGTAATACACGGCCATATTGCTCATATTGTATACAACTCTTTTGATAATATTTAGCTGCAACTCCATTATATAATGAGATCTAAAGCACATTCTTTACCAATAGAAAGCACTGGGTTAGTGATTGACAAGTGACAGATTTGTTGCCATATACCAGTCACAATGATCAATTACAAGTGGCATTGTGTTGAAGAGCTATAAGCAGCTATATCTACATGTCACCTAATTCCTGTTTGATTTAGTATAGAAACTAAGTGGTGTTTTAATGGCCGAAGTAGTTGTCCTGGCTTTTGATTCATACCAATCTATGATTCAATATTTTTTTAAAAATTCAATCACTTGTTTTGAGTATTATATATTAATCCAGAAAATATCATTTTGTTATTTGTATTTCTTTATAGTAATTTTAATGACAAGTTGTGTAGAAGCATGTCAAATTTAAAATTTTAAGATAAACTATTTATTTTTCTAATAAATATTTACCAAGATTAAATTTCCTTCCTAATTTTAAAAATGTTCTTTTCAGCATTAAAAGAAAACAGCATTTCTCTTTAATAAAAATTAAAATTTTGAAGTATATGGAAAATAATACATAAGCAAGTTAGAATTTTGTAAATTAAAAGAATCTGAAATAATTTAAAAAAGTACTAACATAAAGGATACGTCACAGCTGAAGTATTTCCAATTATCCAATAAATAGATAAATTGACAGAAAATGCAATAATTCCAGACAAAAAGACAAGTGCCTAAAAATGAGAAACCTAGTTCTTAAATCATATATTGTGCAACAGAACACAATACTGATATAAAACAATTTTATGAGTTTGATATAAATACAAAAAATTAAACATATATACCACTTATGCATGTGCTATGGTAAATGTACTCACAGTAATGAATTATAAAAAAAAATTTATAATTTATATATAAGAAAACAATTTAAGAATGTTAAAAGAATTTTTTTGGAGAAACATGATAAAATGCTCTTTTAAAAATTGCATTAAAAGCTTGAGTTTGATATCAAAAGCAACTAAATTATTTGTATTTTAGAAAAATAATTTTACAAAACAATAACTTTATAATTTCAAATTTTTTAGCTTCACAATTCATTATTTTTTGACACAGTAAGTAGAAATTATAATAAAACACAACTATATAGTTGATTTTATGAATATTAATGCAATTGCAAGGGAAAAAAACTTTGATAAACAGGATACTTTCAAGGCTTCCAAATTAAAATCAACTAAATATTTGAAGAAAATTTCACTAATTATTCTTAATAGGTTAAATCATCAATGCTCTCATGCTACCTCATGAAAATTCATGCAATAAATTTGCCAGCTCTTACCTAAGTCTTTGATGTGACAAAATGAAAATAAATAAAATTAACTTAATCATTGTGCCAAAATTTGACAAATATTCATTTCTTAAAAATATTCATTTAAGCATTCTTATTAAATATAATATTCATTAAGATTACTTTTCACTATTATTAACTTCATATTGTACAAATCTTTCAGCTCAAAGAAAAGTAATTAGATATATTTTAGAGATTTTGAATTTATTATGATTTTTCATACTACAATCAGTTTTTGCACAAGGACAAATTGGACTGCCACCTGTGATTTAACAAAGATTACAAACAGCTGTAAGCATTCAGCCAGAGAGGAAAATCATACTTAAAATCTGCTCATCTAAAAACAAGAGTAAGCATTCAGCTATCACTTTGGTTATTTATTTAAAGTATACTCATGCAGCATAAAAGTTAAAAACCCTTGTTTTTAAATGATAAAAGATTATAAAATATATATTGCACTAATTTTTTCACACATGTATATGGGTAATCTTAATGCCCATATACATATGCTAATTTTAAAAGTCTATGCTTTTTTTAAAAAAAAGAAAAAAAAGAAAGAAAGAAAAACATCAACTTTTTTACTGAATCCTAAACAATAGTAAAAATCCACAATGATACAAAAATTAATATTTACATATTACCTAAATAAATACAGATAAAAAATAGTGGTATTTGATTTAAAAATTAGAATGTGATCTCAAACATCAATTAAAATTATTTGTTAGTTATTAATTTCCTTTGAACTAAAAAATTTAACATAATTAACAGAACTTAGTATAATATTGATGAATTTTAAAATCCATAAGATTAATAAATATTAACTCTCCAATAAATGAAAATTATTTGTCCCCATCAAAACATTTTAATTTCAATGACAAAATCAATAGTAAATACAGCATAAAATATATAAATATTAAAAAAAGAGCTCTTTTTTTTTTAATTAAATTTTAAATCAGATTCATTTTTGTTAAAAATTATTCATTAATCTTTAGTTCACAATCATTCTGAAAATAAGCAACTTGTTTAAACAGATATTTCATTTAAATTTTGCAATAATACAAGAAGTGAAATTAATTTTTTTACACCAAAATTCTAAATTTGTAAAAAGAATGGAACACTTGAAAACAATAAGAATAAAATTATAGTTTAGACTTGCAGAAAAAAACAAACTTGTAAATATAAATTTCAATAAATAATAATTTACGATTATTAAAGTTGTTTTTTCTGTTAAGTTCCAAGGTTATTTTAAATTTAATAAATTGTAATTAAAAAAGTTAAAACTTTATTGCTTTTTATTTTGATGCTTATAATATGCGACAAAGTTTACATACGTTATTTCAGGACACATTTCTAATTACATTAATTCACTTCTTATAAATTCACTTTTACCAACTCCAAAATGATGCTACATCAAGATCACATTAATCAATGAAAAAATATTCCCTCGTGATATTCTTAAAATTCAAGTGCGAATATACATACAATATGAAAAATAATCAAATATTATAATACATACACATTCATATAGTATATTCTTAGTGTATGTTTGATGCAATAAATTCAGATGAATGGGTAATGTATACATTATATATGATATATGATACTGTACATTGCAATGAAAAACTATTCCTCATTGATTAATGGTTAGATTTGTTTTTGAAATACATAACAAAAAAATCAAAAAAGCATTAAATTAATTAGCAATCAAAATAATTTCCATACAAAATTCAATATTTAGTTCAATGAGTTATGATTTTTAATCAATTTTCTAATGAAGATTCTAATTTTTAGTAAAAATATTTCTGGATTAAATAGAATTTAAAACAAATTATACTATTAATGAAAAGCAAATATTATGAAAAACTTATGATATTAACAAAAAAAATTATGTATAACATATGATTTTAAAAAATTTACCAGATCTCCTAAAGACCAGTTATGATTTAATAAACCATCAGGAGCCCATGGTGGTTCTATAAAGGGAAGACACAGTAAAAGCAATAAAGAAGAAAGAGGACCTTGGTAATACAGGAGTTGCATGGAATTCACTTGAAATTCTTTTTGTTTCTCCCCTACCCACTGAAAAGTAACAAAAATAATTAAAAAAACTTAATGATACATTTTACAAGCAAAGCAATTAAAAAATGTTAGTTCCTTTAAAAACATAAATAAATAATATTTCATACATGTTATTAAATAAATAACACAAATATCGTGAAATAAATAACATTTCATTTATTTATTTCATGATATTTGTTAATAATTATATTAAATAACATTTCATTTATTTAAAAAATAATTCATAAGATTAAAAGAGTTTGTGCATAATCTCAAAAATCCAACTCCAGAGTTTCAAAGAGTTTTCCATGAGTCAAAAAAAATTTTTTTTCAAGAGACATCAACATACATTCATATATAAATTATTTTAAGTCAGATACATCTGTAATTATATGTGTATATAATATTTTTAAACTATCATATTTTCCTGTATATAATCTGCTAGACATTTTTTTCTAATGAAAGGAAAATAAAGTGTTTTATAAAACATATTATTGTATAATATTAGGTAGGGGAAAAAGTAATCCATTATTTTTTCGATAGACGTCTGTAGTGATCGATATCTCATCAGGTATATATCAAACAATTTCAGATTTATGCTCGTTGGAAAGGTGACATTTGACACTAAAATATCTTGTTGCAGTTTTTTGTTTGATTAATTCAGTTACAAGTACAAGGTTTTAAAAATGGAAGACAACAAACAGAAAATTCGATACATTTTCGTTTTTCTCTTGCAACGGCGAAAAAGATAGCCAGGTGGCTAAAATTATGAAAGGTGTTTATCGTCCTATATAAGACTGTAACAACCAGTTACATACAATTTTTGTTTCGTCGATTCCATTCGGGTATTTTTGATGTTAGAGATGCACCTCGCATGTGGATACAGCATCGTTGAAAATGTCCATAAAATATCAAAAATGATCGAAGTTAACCGCATGTCAGCAGTCGTAATGCGCAAGACCTAAAAATCTACATGAAAGCTGTTTTAAACCTTTTTACAAAGCGAATCCAAAAGAAGTTACATAAAGTTCACATAAAAATAATGGATTTCTTTTTCCCCAAACTAATATATGTCAATGTTTCTGACAAATAGCCGAAAATATATACTGTTGATAATGTGGTATCATATAAAATAAAAAACCCAGTATGATTAAAAATATAATAAACTTTACAGAAAAACATCTGATAGGATCCACCTCATCGCAAAATGTGATAAACTGAGAAAGACCAGATATAGTTTTGAGAAGATTCTAGTAAAATTTATTGGTTTTTTAATAGCTTTTGAAATGAGGATATATTCCAAAGATAAAATATATTTGTTTCATTAATAATTAAATGAAAGAAATGGATTTTTTTCAAACTGTGAAATGGAAAAAATTTTGTACTATGCATGTTTCGTTTTTAACTTTACATTGACAAGCTGGTCGATATTTTCTTATTTACCTTCTTTATAGCTTTTAGTTCAAAATTTGTAGAGTAATTTATATGATTTGGCTTCCACATAACAATTTACAAACTTAAATATTTTCAGAATGAAACAACTCAAGCCAATACAAAATGCAAATGACAATAAAGTTTTTCTAGTGGAGAATGGTTTTTTATCAGATTATCCATAGGGGTGTATAATACACACAACAAAACTCGAAACTTTTAAGCACATAATTCATGGATTATATATGGAAAAATATGGTATATTTTCAAATTATGACACCAGTAGATTCAGTAAAAATTAATATAAATACTGATTTAAATTAAATTTAATATTAATGATCAAATGCATTAAACAAGTTCGTTTTAGATCTACAATAAAAATAATTTCATTATATTAAAATTTTTTACACTTATTACTTATACATTAACATTTTATTCACATAGCTTCTATATATTAACTTATTTTAGTTTCAAAAATGAATAAAACAATGTTAAAGTCAGCATTTAAATAAAGAAAGAAATGACAAAAATAAAAATTATAGTAAATGTAATGTATTGTCATTAAATTAAAAAAAAATCACATATTTTTCCTCCTATTTACCTTCAGCAATATTTAAACTGCAAGCAAACAATTATGCATGCATATTTTAGATTAATCTGTTTATTTAATTATACACAACAGACTTACATTCTAAAACATTATTAATAAATATTTTTGGGTTTTCTTAACATTCATCATAACACATGTTATTTTTGTAATAAATATTGGGCTCTTTCAGTTTTTATGGCAGAATCCATCACAGATTTTTTAAGTTTATCAATTTCATAAAACAGAACTTTGACTTTTCCACACATAATATACAATCTTTTTTCTGTTTTTATTCATCAAATCATATATTCCTATATTTGGACAGGCAACAAAATTAAGTAATCTTTGATAATTATTGATGACACTTCTTACGATTTGGTTGTGATATAAATCACACATTTCATCACAATGTTAAACTTTACAACATATTTTGGTTCTCAGAAGTGTTCACCATGAAAGAATAACAAAAATAAAATTACTCAAAAAATGGTAATTACTATATCTATTTGATAGTAAATTAAAAAAGAGCCTGTTCTATATTTAATAAAATCAAAATAGTCTTTAATATAATTTTGAATGTGTACAGATGATTCTATGAATCTAAACTTTAAATTAATAAACTAAATTAGTCTACTATTCCCTCCTTTACAACTTCGAAATAATCTTAAAACATTTCGCTTTCAGATGCATTAGATAATCATACAAGAACTTTCTACATTTTACAGTTCAAGGACCAAGACATGAAATATTTTATGCTATTGAATATCACAATGGCCATTTTATTATTTTCTTTATCACTGATATCAAAAAGAGATTTATAACTTAAACAAATTCCCTCTTTATAATTACAAACATTTACTTTTTAAGAGCTTACAGTTTTTTAAATCTCTCATAGAAATATTCATAGTAAAATTTTTAATTTGAATGAAATATTTCAGTTACATTTTTTATTAATAAATATATGTTATAGTAAAAACAAACTTAAAATATCAACACAAATTTGTATCAATATTACATTTCAACTAATAAATTAATGTATATAAATCAATGAGAAAAACAAAAAACACAAATTGAGAAATACAATATTATTTATATTTTAACTAATACTTTACAATTAATAAAAATATAATGCTAAAAGGAAAAGAAATAACAACAGTAAACATTATAAAAATACTTCTTGTATTTGCTTAAAAACTCAAGTTTTTAATTCAAAACTAAGTACCATTAAAAACTGTTTTAACATATTGGATAGTTTTATTATTTAATTCTGCAAATGATTATTAGAGTGTTCCACTACTATAGAAAAAAAAATTGTCAACAGCAAAATAATTTCTTTATATATATAAAATTTTGATCTGAATTTAAAAGTTTTATTATTTTTTAATATTTTCCCCCATTAAAATTGAACAGACAGCTTTGGGATTATATTTTTCACTGAAATTAAAATCTGTAAAATACTAGAATTCTATTAATATTTGAAAAATGTACAATGTTTTCACTTATAAAATCATTATATAAATGGGATATAAATAAATTATTTCAATATAAAAATTTTCAGAAAATGTTTCAATGAAAACAAAACTTTGGGAATTGAAATGATACAGATGTGAACAGATTGCATCCATCTGTCATCTATACTTATATATTTTTAAACTCCTTATTAACCTAAATGACTGTTTATTAGTCATTATACACTGAATTAAATTAAATTAAAATTGGATGGGAAAATAGATTACAAAATCACAGAAATTACATAATTTAAGACAAAATAGTAATTATTATTTTTTAAAATATATTAATCGATATAAATTTCTCTTACTTAAATCTCTACATGCAGCATATATCTTCAGATTGCAAACCAATCACACTAAAGAAGGAGTTTTTACATTTTTAGACTGATTTCATGATAATTTAAATTTGAGCAATTTTACCACATGGTCATAAGATTTTCATGCTAAATACTATAGGTCATAAGAGCTTAAAGTGCAACAAAAATGTAAATTTTGTGGATAAATCATGTTAGTTAGCAACTGTGAATCTTCTGGTTCCTTGGTAAAAATATGTTTACATTAGTTATGTTATTATGTTATATAGTATTTTTTATATCTAGTATGGGTAATATAAACTAATATTTTAATATATTTTTATCAGATTTAATGAAAACACCTAGAAATAAAAATAATTAATGAACGTCATATTTCTCATAACAAACGAATGTCTAAAGAAGAAATAAAAAATTTCCAGGAGACAGCTTAAAATTCTACGAATTTTCGTATGCACAGGAAAAATTTTTTTGATTTCCAGGAGTTTTAAATTTTTAGGATTTATATAAACACTGTATTAACATTGTAATTATAGATTAAAAGATTTTTATTTCAAATATTCATATTTAATTTACTGACATGAAGGGGGAATTCTTTCAAATATAATTACACTTTAATTTAGCTCTAAAACCTCATGAGATATATAATTGATTAAGACACACTTTTATATATTTTACTCATTGGAACTTAGATTAGAATATAAAAAAATACAGGTATTCAGTAAAACTTTATATTTTCTTACAATTCTAATCATCTCTAGAAGCATTTGCTATCACTAAAATTACATGAACTTGGATGAGATAATAGAAAAAAGAACTATAAATAAATATGAATGTCAAAATAAATAAAAATAGGAATACAAACAAATTTTTTCAATACTTACTTAAAATTCTATAACAAATAAGAAAATGAAACGAGATTATTCCTTTGTACTTCTGTGTATTGAATTTCGTTAATAAAATAATATATTCTTTTGCAAGCATAAATAAAGACTGATAATTAAATTAAGCATTTTTTTTTTTTCAATGAACTATTTTAAGAGATGTGATGTGCTGTGATTGCGTTTTCATATTTTAATGAAATATATATTTAAAAATTTGTTTCAACAGTTTGAAAAGCTACTTACATTAAAATTAAAAGAATAAATCATTATTTATTGAAAAATACATTTTGATGATATTTTAATTAAAGACACTAAGTTCAGCATTTTACATTCTTAAATATAATGCAAATTTATTAATAATGTGATAATTTGATTAACTTTTATATATTTACCATATAAGTCAAAATAAATAA
>JAPDSC010037551.1:0-13356 GCA_026290005.1 Latrodectus geometricus
TATATATATATATATATATATATATATATATATATATATATATATTGATGCATTATAAGAATGAAGGCAATATAATTTAATATATGTATACATTGAAAGAGAAAGCACAGTCATAAAACATCTGTTTGACAAATTTGCAGGTTTTGTTAAATCTATAATAGTAATTATAGCTTTATTTCTTCAGAAACAGTTTGATAAAAATTAGATGTTACTGTCAGCAGTTAATCATTGTTCATAGTAATTAGGAAATTAGAGAAGCCCACTCACTAAGCAATCATGGCCAAAGGTTTTCTATTTTGCAATACATAAACATTGACCACTATATTTATTTAGTGTAACGTAAGATGGCAATTTTATGTTCAAATGCTTTTCAGTACATATTTGCTGTTTGGTATCTACAAGTTAAAGATTTTTAAAAATCAAGTTTTGAACAAGGTGAGAAGTTCGGTAAAAAAATATTTTTACATCTATCATTTATTTCTCTATTGTATGAACTTTTGATTTTGCTAGATTATTGTTCTTTACAGCAAACTGTAGAATAAAGATATATTCATGGATTTAATAATCCATATCAAAAAGTTATAATTCTTCACTTCTTTTATTTATTGCTGTAATAGAGAGAGAGAGTGATATTGTATATTTGTACATTTAAGTAAATAATTATTCAATTTACTTGACTAATGAAATAATTATACAAAAAAATATTTTTCAAACTAAGTGAAGGAGAAAGAAAAATATAGTCCTATATGTAGTTAAATTAATGACATAATGAAATGCATGATGCATGCATGAAATGCATATACATTATTTATCTCTAAACCATACATGTTTACTTCAGTACAATATTTACTTATGTAATTTAGGTTAGTAGAATTTCATTTGATTGGATGACCTATGACTTAGCTAATCTGACTTTTATCTCTTATAATCTAATAAGGAAAAAAAGTTTTTTAGAATTTCAATATTTGATAAAAAAAAATATTAATGATAATAAATACCTTCAAATTATTTGAACTAAATATGACAATTTATTATAAATAATATTATAACTGTGAGGGTTAAAATTATGCCAAAGTTGTTCTAAAGGTTCCTTTTGTTCAAAGTTCCTTTTGTTGTGGCCAATTATCATGATTTCTGATTTTGGTAGAGAGATGGTTAGTGATTTTTGCTGGCATAATTTATAGAAAAGTGAAAGAGAATGATTACAATTCTGTTGTAAGTCTTTTTTTGTTTTTCCTCTTACAATTAGGAGAGTATCGTTGGCGAATGCTAGAATGTTTGTGTGATTTGGCCATTTTGCAGTTAGGATATCGTTATAAAAGACGTTCTAAAGTATGGAACCTCCGACCAATCTTTGCGGGCAGCCTCTTGTTTGGATTCTTTTAACTTGACCTCCATCGAAGTGGCTAACTATTGTTCTGTCTTCCAGAAAGCTGTGGAGTATTTTTAGAATGTTGGTGGGTATAATAGTTTTATTGAGAGATTCTTTCAATTTATTGAAGTTCATTGAGTCGAATGCTTGAGCGATGTCCAGGGCTATTAAAGCTGTATAGTAATTTTGTTGTTTATTGGAATTAATGATTGTTTTGGCTTTAATGAGGGCATGTTCTGTTGAGTTATTAGTTCTAAATCCAAATTGGTGATCGTGGAGGTAATTTGATTTAAAAAGGTAATATTTGAATCTGTCTTGGATCAATCGTTCTAGAACTTTACCCATTGCAGGAAGTAGGCAAATGGGGCGGTAGGAATCAGGAGACGTTGGGTCTTTTGTTTTCTTTAGGAAGAAGATCATTAGTAAGATCTTGCCTGTTGGTATTCCTCTGATTTTATTAGAGATACAATAGGGTTCTTGTATAAGTGCTATGTTGTAGTTGTTTAGGCAGAAGTACTAGGTGAATTGCGTTATTGCAGATCTGCTACGCTGGAGATTTATTTGTAGAATTTTGATGTTTTCTAAGTTGAGTGGTTGGAATTTGACAATTTGAAATCATTTTAGCTTATGTAAAATTGAAAATAGGATGGAGAGTCAGAAGAAATTTTTGGATAAATGGATTTTAAAACAAGTAGGAGAAATTTTGGGTGCTGAACTCTTGGTAAGAGGGACAGTTAAAATCGAACGCTGCGTGATTGATTGTGTAGTTAGATCCGTTTCTGTTTGCTTCAATGCAATTAATACAGGTGTGAATATCGGATTTGCAATGTTCTGTTTGGTGATGTTTTCTGCATTTGGCTCAGTAAGTGTCTTTACAATGGCATTCTACAGTTTTGTGCATAAAATTTTGGCACTTTTTGCACCTTTTGACAGTTTTGAAGAAATCAATTTTGTATTTTGCGAGACCAAATTAAAGAAATTTTTGCTGTAGGAGTTTTCTTGCAAGTGGGCGAGGCAATTCAATAATGTAGTTAAAATTATTGAATTTGCTTAGTGTTTTTCTATGATCTAAAATAGTAATGGATTGGTCCTTGGTATGTACGCCTAGATCTTCTTTAATTGTTTCCATTAGAATTTGCTTTGTAATTTTAGAAGAGGTATTTAAAATAATAACTTTTAGTAATTGTGGTTTTTTGTCTTCCACGGAGACTTTTATCCAATAATGTTTTTTTGAGAATTTGGCAATCTTCTGAGTTTTTGCATTTGATTTTGACGAAATTAGGTCTATTAAAAATTCATTTTGGTCTGATCGTTGTTTCGATGTCTTTTAATGCATTAATGGTAGGTAGATCATTGCTTTGTTTGACAATTTCGCTAAATAGTTTAGGTTTGTCTGGTACATTAGTTTGATTTATGCCAGTGACCTGTTCATTATTTTTGAAATTATGATTTAGTGTATCTATTTTATTAAGTAGTTTTGGAATCATAGTGTTTGTTAGAACTTTAATATCGTTTTCATGGGGAGTAGATGACTGTGAATGTGTTTTTGGATTCATAGTGTCTTTATGCCAGTTATGAGAAATTTAATGTCTTTTAGGTAAAATTCGTAATATGGAGGTTCGTTGTAATGGGGTGTTTACGAGTACTAGTTATTGAGATTCAGCGTTAAAAAGTAATAAAGTTTAACGAAACTAGTGGTAAAATTAAGGCTAAAAAATGGGTTTAAGGCATAGAAAACTGAAAAAAGTTAAAATTTTGTAAATTTACAGGGTTGGCATAGGTAAATTTCCTTATTTTGAGAGATTGAAATAGAAATTGTTGGCATAAGCAGAATAGTGATTGGCTTTAGTAGTGTAAAAGGGAAAATTCCTGATTCCAATGTTTACATTTTTTAATATTAGAAACGTGGTAAAAATAAGAGGATTTTATGGATTAAAATATCACTATCTTTGGTAATTTTAATGCTAGAGACTTGAAATTTGTGGCAGAGAAAAGGATTTTTTAGTTATTTAATTGTCAAACAGGTTTACAATAGACAGAAACTAGGGAAAAATTTAAAAAAAATTAATTAAAATGAACAATTTAAATAAAATTTTACAAAAATGGAAAATATTGTTTTATAATTCAAAGACTGCGAGACATATTGAAACAAAAATTATTGTCAAGCGTAATATTAACAATTATCATTTGAATGAGTTTGGTTTTAAGCTAGTTACTTTAACCAAAAAAATTAAAAAAAATTCCTTAGTGCATTACACTTTGTAAAAAAAAAATGCCAATTTTACAGTAGATGAGTTTTTAAATAAAATAGAGATGAAATGGTAAAAACTAAACTATGGCGGAGAACAAATTAGACATTTTAATTGATAGTTAGAGTGGTTTTGAGAAGAATTAAGTTTAAAATTAATTGTTAAAAATTTTTTAAAAGTACGTAGTATGTGTTAGAAACACTGGCCGGAAACGTAATCTAAGTTGGATTTAAAAGAGTGCTTACTGTGAGTCCAGGAATACTGTTGTCGATCTGGGATGAAGAATAGGCATTCAGGAAGTCCTTAATTATGTAAATTTTGTTGAAAAAGTTCTAAGATGGTGAAAAAGTGGTTGTCAATAAGGTTGTTAAGCCTAACAGGTAGCCATCAATGGCTTGTTAAAAACGTTAATATTTTATTAATTAATCCACAGATTTTAAAGATTAAGGTATCGAATTAAAGGTAATTTATTAAACTATTAGAAAATATAAAGATTTTGGATGAGAAAATTTGGTAAATGCCTTTTTGGAAGCTACGAATTGGGAACGGTGAGAAGCACAACTATCAACAATGTTGCCAGTTACAGTTCTGTTGCTCTAGACAGGAAATAATAGTGTGAGAGGACCCTGGACTTTACCAAAGGCTATCAGGTTAAGTCCCCTCATCACTAATCCAGAGCGAAGAACACCCCCAGGAGATCCCAAGGGCGTCCCCCCAGAGAACCGCCACCCGACAATTTTATTGATTAAAGTAAAATAACAAAGGTGGGGCTTAGAAGCCTACATTGACCTATGCAGTAGGCCACTGTATCACAGTTCGGTTACATTGTTTTAGCATGTTATTATTGGTACATTGACAAAGAAGAGATTGAGAAAAAACAATGAATAATTAGAATAAAAAGAAATTAAGTGAAATACAAAACTAAGCATTTAAGAGTAAAAAGTATATGATATTAGAAAGTCATTTAGAATTAGTTTAATGTTCCTAATTCAAAGTCCGTTGAGGAGTCTGATGAGTCATTCGTAGTCCGATAAGGAATCTGATGAGACGTTCACAGTTCAATGAGGAATCTCATGAGTCATTCAAAGTCCGATGAGGAATCTGACGAGTCATCCAATGGAGTTGTGGTAGTTGATGGTTGTTGGCAGATCATTATGTCTTTATTCATGAGAAAATTTGCGATGAGGATGAGTTTTTTCCTTCTGTGTGGACAGTTGCGGCAGAAATTAATGAATTCGATCCAAGTTTGCAATGGTGCTCTAATGATGTGGTGGTTTGCTGTATGGGGACATTCTGTGATGTAGTGAAGTCCGGTCTTTCCACAAATACAGTTGTCTGAATTCGCTTTTTTAATTCTATGATAATAAATTGGGAATGGCCCATGGTTGGTTAAGAAATAATTGATTTGAGGAGTTTCAAGGCAGATCTTGGTGGATACTGTTGGTATAATTTGGTGTAAGAAACGAGCAGTTGTATTGTCATTCCAATAGTTTTGCCAGTTGAAGATTAGATGTTGTTTTAAATGGAATTTGATGGTTGCTTTGGACCAGGGAAGGCAATGAACTTGGTCTTCTGGTAGATTTGCTGCCTCTTTAGCTTTTAAGTCAGCTGTTTCATTACCAAGAGTACCCTGATGAGCACGGGTCCAGCAGAGATTAATTTTGAGGTTGGGAGAGTGATGAAGATGTTGAATTTGTAGAATTTGGTTAAATTTTGGAAAGGGATTATTTATTGCAATTAGAACTGATTGACTGTCACTCCAGATAGTGGAAATTGGAAGTTGATTGCGTTGAATAAATTTGATTGCTTCTGCGATTGCAAGTACTTCTGCTTAAAAAATTGAATTGAATTTGTGGAGTCGAAAGAGTTGAACAGAGTGTAAGGAAGAATTTTGAAACACAACCATGGCCGCCCCAATTTTTTCTTCTGTTCTTGACCCGTCCGTGTAAATATTCCATTTTGTTGGTGATGGGAATGAATTCATGGAGTTGTTGGTTGGTATATTGAAAAGGTGAATTCTGTCTTGCCAATTTGATGGATGTGAGGCATTTTTATTTGGTGTGTTGTCGCAGGCGTTTGGTGGGATGATGATGTTTCCAAATTTGATTTGTTGTTGATGTTGGAGGGTTAGTGATTTTAGAGCTTCATTTTCTGCTACTAAAGGTAAAGTTGGAATACCTGAAAGTGTCTCCAATCCTGCTGTAGATGTGGTTTTTAATGTTTTGGTGACTAGTAGAAGAAATGTTCTTTCTAATGATAATAGTTGTTTTCTTTTCCTTTCAGTAAGGGGATTCAGCCAAAAGGTCGCTCCATATAAAATTATCCTTGTAATTATTGTTTGGTAGATTATTTTTATTAGTTGTCCTTTAAGACCCCAGTTTGTGCTTGTCATGGCTTTAAGTTTTTGGGCTATTTGGAATGTTCTATTTTTTAGTGATCTAATGTGGGGAAGGAATGACAGTTTTTTATCAATTAAAATTCCAAGATATTTTAATGTTTGAGTGTGTTTTAAACTAATATTGTTGATTGAGATTTTTGGGTTGTACTTTAGGGTGTTGGATTTTTTACCTAGGATTAAAATTCTTGATTTTGAAGGTGAGATAGTTAAAAATAGATTTGAGCAGAGATTATTGAAAATTTTTAGTGTTTCATTGCTGTTTAATTTAATTTCCTCTTTAGTTCGGCCTGAGATAATGAAAATTGTATCATCAGCGAATGTAATTATGTTGGAATGTGAGGGCCAGTTAAAATTTGAAATATCGTTAAAATATATATTCCATAAGATGGGTCCGCTAACTGACTCTTGTGGGCAGCCGCGTGTTTGTTGTTTGGTAATTTTGATATTATCATGAATAATGGTTAATTCTCGATCAGAGAGAAAGCTGTAAAAAGTTTTTAAAATATTAATATGGTATATTGGTTTTATTAAGGGCTAATTTTAAGCCTGGCCACCATAAAGAGTCAAATGCCTTTTGAATGTCAAGGCTGATTAATGCCGTATAATGGTTGTTTTCCCGGTTTCTTTGGATTAAATCTTTAATTTTAAGAAGGGCATGTTCTGTGGAGCGGTTTGATCGGAAGCCAAATTGCAGATCGCTCAGGAATTTTTGATTTTCAAGATGATATTTAAGGCGGTTGGAAAGAAGTCTTTCGAGTACTTTGCCTATTGCTGGCAACAAACAAATCGGTCGATATGAGGTAGGGTCTGTGGGAATTTTGCCTTTTTTAAGAAAGAAAATAACCTGGCCGTTTTTAAAAGTTTTTGGAAAATAGTGTAGTTGTAGGCAACGATTGTAGAAGTCTAAGAGGAATTTCGGAGTTGTTTAAACAGTAATTTAACGATCACATTGTCCAGTCCATCAATGCCTGGGGCCTTAGAGTTATTGAGCTGTTTAATTATTGTTTCTAGTTCGGTTAGAGTGAAATTTGGATCTATTATTTTAGAGTTTGTTATTGGATTAATGGTAGGAGAAGTGGTTGGGTTTGGCGGGAAAGAGAAATTTAAAAGGTCTTGGAAAATTGAGGTAGGTAAATTATTAAATTGTTTGTTAGATTGAAGAGGGACGAAGGAGGTAGGAGTGAAAATTTTGGTGGTTGCTATCTTTTCCAATATGCCGTAAGCTGTTTTAGTGTTTGTGCAAAAGGTCTTCCAACTATTAATTTTTTCTTGTATAATAGATTTCTTGTATTCTGCTAGGGATTTTTTAAACAATAAAAGAAAATGTTTTTTATTTTCGCTATTATTTTCAGATTTGAGGCGTCCGCGGAGGGCTCTTGTTTTATTTCTAAGGGATTTTAGTTTAGGTTTCCACCAGTGAATTTTGAAAGGTTTATTGGGGTTTTTAATTGGGAATGATTTTTCTGCACAGTGTTTTGTAGTGGTTATTAGGGTATTAGTTAAGTTATCTAGGTGATGGTTTGAATCACAGTTTTCTAGAAGGGATGTAAGAGTAGTTAAGTTCAGTTTAATTAATTTAGAGAATTTTGATCTATTTTTATTAGTATTGTAGCGACGATTGAAAGTTAAGATGTTGTTTTGTTTTATACTAAATTCAATGTAAAAATGGTCGGAGCAGGATTCTTCATTATCTTTGACTGTCCAGTCATTGATGAACCGGGCAAGGTAATCGTTTGTTAATGTTATATCTGGCCATCCAATACCATATGGGCCTGAAAAAGTTGGGGTTTTGTTATCGATATTTATTATGTTTAAGTTATTGGACGTAATAAATGATTCCAGTTGAAGACCTCTGTTGTTGTTTGATTGGTAATTCCAGAGAATGTTTTGGGAATTTAGATCTCCACTGATTAAAATTGCATGATGGTTAAAGTTTTTGATATATGTTTTAATAATAGAAAGTTGTGAGAGTAAATTGTCAGTGGGGGGGGGCATAAATATTAATGAGTATGAGGGGAATGGGTGAGAAGTTGAAAAGTAGAATATTTATTTCTGGTTTAGCTAGTAAAATAATTGGGTTTAGAGGGGCTAGGGTGATTGTGGCACATTTTGGTGTAGTGCAATTAGCGTCATAGAATATTTTCCAACTCAAGGGAAAACCTCTTATTTCATTATTTTGAATGTATGGCTCCTGTATTAGTATTATATCTTTAGTTTCTGCTGAAATAGTTTGGATGAGTTGTGTTTGTGCAGACTTGCTACGTTGAGTATTAATTTGTAGGAATTTTAGGTTGCTAAAGGTGAGGTCTGAAAGATTAGGATTAGTTGTGTTTTTGGTAATAAAAAGGGATTGTGAGTTAGAGGACATTTAAATATTGGTTTGTGAGAAGTATTCAAGAAAAGAGGGGCAGTTGTAGTTAAATGCTGTGTGATTTGTTGGGAATTGGGCTCCGTTTTGGTTGGCCTCATGGCAATTAATGCATTTTAATGTTGTTGAGGAGCAGTCCTCTGTTTTGTGGTTTTTCCCACATTTCCCACAATAGTAAAAAAGCTTTGTTAATGTCCAGGCTGATAAGGACTGTGTAGTTGTTGTTAGATTTGTTGAATTCAATTTGTTTGTATATTTCTTGAAATGCGTGTTCGGTTGAGATATTAGATCTGAAACCGAATTGATTTTTATTTAAAAATTTGGTTTGTTCCAGATGAAATTTTAGTCTGCTTGACAATAGTCTTTCAAGGACCTTACCCATTGCTGACAAAAGACATATTGGGCGGTAGGAGTTTGGGTCGGATGCAGGTCTATTTTTTTTAATGAAGAAAATCACTTGGCCAATTTTGAAAAGTTTAGGAAAGTATTGTAATTTAAGACATAAATTGAAAAATTTTATAATAATGTTAGGAATAGATTTGAAAATGAGTTTGATGATTCCGTTATCTAGGCCATCTAGACCGGGGGCTTTTGAGACATTAAGATGTTTTATGGTTGTAAAGACTTCAAAATAGGTGAATGGGGGGGTCTATGGACGAGTTATTGGATTTTGGAGTGATGTCATTATCTTGGGTTGAAAAGGTAGCATCTAGGAAAGAAAAATTGAGAAGATCTAGAAAAATTGAGTTTGGAAGGTTTTGAGATTGTTGTTGTGAGGATTGAAAGGGTATGAAGTTAGTTGGTTTAAAGAGTTTGTTTGTGGCTATTTTTTCGAGTATTCCAAAGGGTGAATTATGTTTAGAGCAGAATTGACGCCAGCTTTGTAATTTTGCCTGTATAATTGCTTTTTTGTAGGTTGCCAATGTCTTTTTATATAATATAAGAAAATTCTTTCGGGTGTCAGGGTCTTGAGAAGATTTGAACCTTCGTCTTAAGGCTTTGGTTTTATTTTTTTGAGTTTGTAGATCATTGTTCCACCAGTTTATTTTTGTTTTTTTATTTGGGTTTTTTATTGAGAATGTTTCCTCAGCACATTGTTTACAAGTTCCTATTAATTGTTCTGTTAGGCTGTCCAGATCTTCCACCGCCGAACAATCTTCTAAAAGAGTTTTGAGTTGGTGAGAATGGGTTTTTAGAAGTTTAATGAATTTTGAACTGTGTTTTCGAATGTTGTAACGTCTGTTAAAGTTAATTGTACTGGGTTTTTGAATTTCTAATTCTATATAGTTATGATCTGAACAAGATAGTTCTTCTGAGACTTGCCAATTTTGAATATAGGGAAATAGAAGATCATTTGACAGAGTTAGATCTGGCCAGCCTATGCCATTAGGGCCTGTGAAAGTTGGGGGGCAGTTAGGAGAGTTTATTAGATTTAGGTTATTTGATGATATAAAAGATTCGAGTATTTTTCCTCTAGAGTTATTAGTGGGGTAGTTCCAAATAATATTGTGGGCGTTGAAGTCTCTACATATTAAAATTAGGGTATTGTTTTTGTATTTTTCTATTGTTGGTTTAATGAGGTTTAATAACGAAGAAATATTTTCTGTGGGTGAAATATAAATATTGATTAAAAGTAAGGGAAGTGGTAGCAGGTTTAAGAGTAGAATGGTGATATTTTCTTTTAATATTATTGTGATTGGGTTTATTGGAGTATTTATAAAGGTGGCGCATTTTAGTGTTAGATGACTTTTTTTGATAGAAGGATTGCCATGAAAGGTTAAAACCTCGTATTTCTTGGTTGTATGAATAGGGTTCTTGGACACAGATGATTTGGGGATTTGAGTTTTGAGAAGTATGTATAAGTTGTGTGAGTGCAGCTCGACTACGTTGAAGATTTATTTGTAGTATTTTAAAACTGTTAAAATGAAGAGTTGAGATATTTGGATCATTTGAGGTTGTTGTTATAGGATTGTAGGAAAAAACTGTTGAATCAGACATCTAGAAAAAAAGGGAAGTTTTGTGATGAGTAATCGTTAAATGAAGGGCAATTTAGGTCAAAGGCTGCATGTTCAATATTATAATTAGCACCGTTTCTATTGGCCTCTATACAGTTGATGCAGAAAAAGTGATTGGATTTGCATTTTTCAGTGGGGTGACATTTACCGCATTTTGCACAGTATTGAGCTTTACAGGGGCAATCAGAGGATGTATGGGTGAAGTTTTGGCATTTATTACAGCGTCTAATTGTTTTGAAAAAGTCGATTTTAAATTTGGAGAGGCCTATAATTAGAAATTTTTGAGAGAACAGTTGTCGAGCGAATGGTCGTGGTAGTTCTATAATATAATTATAATGATTTTGTGTGCTTAGTGTTTTCCTATGGTTAAGTATTTTGATTAGGTGCTCTGTTTCTGAGAGATTTAAGTCTTCTTTAATTGTATTTATTAAGATGTCTTTGGTAATTTTTTCTGTTGTGTTTGATATAATTATTTTTTGTAATTGGGTTTTTTTGTCCTCTCCATGAATTTTTTTTTCCAAGAGAGTTTTTTTAAGTTGGTTGGCATCTTCTGGGTTTTTGCATTTTAATTCCAGATAGGTTGGTCTGTTAAATATTTTGGTGGGGCGAATATTTGTTTGAATGTCTGTTAATGAGTTTAGAGATGTTAGTGTTTTTGTTTTTTTAATTATTATTGCATTGTTTTGTTTCAGAGCATCGCTATATGATTTGGTTGAAATGTCTATGTTTGAATGTTAGTGTGCTTGTTGGTTTTGTGTTGTTAAGTTTTCGTTAAGTTTATTAATTTTGGAGATTAAGTTTGGGATAATGGTGTGGTTAAGTTCTTTTATGTCATTTTCCAATTGAGTATTTTGTGAATTGGATTCCAAGTTTTGTGAATTATTAAGATTAGTTGCAAAGCCTGTGATTTCTTCTAAGAGTTTAAGTCCTTTTTCTCTAATTTCTTTTGGAAGGTAGAATTTATTTACAGTTTTAGAGAGAATTAGATTTTGAAGTTTTTTAATATTATTGTTATGAGAGGGGATTTCTTCAGTATTTTTAGAAGGTGTTTGTAAAGTAGAAGGTTTAATAGGTATATCAGTATGTAGTTCTTCAGTAGAACTGTAGGTTGATTTTGATTGGTACAAGGATGAGTCTTTTGTTTGGAGTTGTAAGTTCGGGGAGGAAATTGTTTTCCTTGGGGTTGAAAAAAGTGGAGTCCTTGGGTTGTGTTGTGAACACGCCATTTTGAGATAGTTAAAAATCAATATTGGGAAAGAGTTTCAAGATAAAGGGGTTCGTTATAGGGAGGTTTGTGGAAAAGGTGTATTATTTAGAGGGTAGTGTGATCATATAATTTATTGGATAAGCTTAGGTGGGAACTAAAGTGTGTATGTGGGAAAATGGAGGAAAATAGTAAAAGTTCGTTATAGGGAGGTACGTAATTCAGGGGATAATAGGTGGTTGTGGAAAAAGCAGAGCAATATAATTTGTTCAGTTATAATAAAGAGAAGGATACAATTTATTAAAAACAGTAATTGAAAAAATTAAGTACGAAATAGAGGAGTTCGTTATAATGGGGGGATTTGTGAAAATTATATTTGGAAACTACATAAAAAAGTAATAAAGTTTAATGAAACAGCTATCAAAATTAGGCCTTTAAAAGTGAAATTAAGGCTAAAAAACAGTATTTATGTTAAAATCATATGAAAAACTAGTTTTTAATGGGTTGGCGAGAGTATGGTATATTTAGTGTAAATGAGAGAAAAAATTAAGGTTGGCTTAAGTTGGACAAGCGATTGGACGTAAGTATACAATGTTTTGGAAAGAAAGGGAAATTCCCGATTATTTATTTCGAGCAAAAATTTTTAAGTATGGAAATTTTTTGAAAAATAATAAACAAGAAACTAATTGCGATTTTTGAAAAATTCTTTTTCAGAGCTGCGGGGAAATAATCAAATTAGATATGGAAAAATTAGGAGGATTGGGAGTTCGTTTAAAGTTATTGAAAAAATATGATAAAGTTAATGTGTACATTGAAAAAAGTGTAAAAAATATTCCATTGCTTTTCGAAAAGTTATTAATGAGCGTAGAATGGGAATGGTTGAAATTGGGCTAATGACTTGAAATTGGTGGCGGAGAAGAGATAATTGAGGGTTCTAAGGAATAAAAGAGGTTTTGGAGAAGGGGGGGGGGCTAATAAAAAAATTTAGAAAAAAGATTTAAAATTTGAAAATTTTTGGTAAATTTTGTAAAAAGAAGGCTTATTTAACAGGATCTGGGGGCAATGACCACTAATAAACTGTGGCGGAGGAAAGTTTAGACATATTTTTTTTATAAATAGAGTGGTTTTAGAACCAGAACACTTATTAAAAAAATTGAAAAACAGATATGGTGTGAAGATTTTGGTTTTTTTCAAAGTTCAGAGTTTTTAGAGCAGTTTAAATGAATTTTAATGGTTAAAAATTATGACTAAAGAACATTTATTAATTGAAATAGAGGGGTATTAAAGGAATTTAAGATAATTTATTATTTTTAGAAAATTTTTGTAAAAGTCTTAGATTTTGGTAATGGTATAACAATAGTGAAAGTTGAAATTTTTAAAAACACCAACCTGGGCCTGGAAAAGAGTAGGACTGCTTTTGATGAGATGATTAGTCAGTTCAATGATGGTTGGAGTCCATTTTAGGTGTCCATAGATGTTATAAAAATCCAAAACGTGGAAAAGTTTTTCCCGTTAGGCCTAAAAGGCAGCAATCAATGGCTTCATTGATCGCCGACTGAAAATGAGTAATATTGCATAGAATTTAAAGATTTAAAATTTATTTGATAGATTTTTTACTTAACTAAATGAAAATAGTGAAATAAGCTGAGGGAAAATGTTGAAAACTTGATTTTGAGTGGTCCAAAAATGAGCAATGGAAAGCGATTTTTTATCTATGTGAATTCCTAGGAAAGTTAGGACATTAGTATGT
>JAPDSC010037551.1:13366-28711 GCA_026290005.1 Latrodectus geometricus
GATTGGTAAGGTTGGATCTGCTGCTTTTGCTGCAGTATCTGGTGTCTCGTTCTTTATGTTTCCTGCGTGGGCTTTGATCCAGCTAAGTTGAAGTGTGGTATGGCGATTGTTGTAGAGAATTTCTTGGATTTCCTTTATTATTGGAGATTTGTGAAGAGGGTTGGAAATGGCTAGAAGAGCAGAAAGGCTGTCTGTCCAAATGGTGACACTGGTAAAATTTTGTTTAATACTATGGGTAAGAGCTTCTTTAATTGCTAGGGCTTCTGCTTGGAAGATGGAATTTTCTTTTTGTAGCTTGAAGAGAACGCCTGTTGTGGGTACTGAATTTTTGAAGATGATGAATGCTGCGCTCGTTTGATTGTTGTGCTGAGAGCCATCGGTGAAAATGTTGATTAAGGTTGTTGGAGGAGATTCTTGTTTTTTAGTAGTGTTGAAGATCTTGTGATTATGGCATCTGATGACGGGATGCATTGAATCCTTGTTGTAAGGGTGTTCGAATTGGGAAGCTTGAATAGAGGTACTGTTTCCTAAGGTGATATTTTGATTGAGTTGGAGGACTTGGGTTCTTAGAAATGTGGCTTCAAGAATTAAGTGTAGAGGTGGAAGACCTGCTAGGATATTCGCCGCGGTTGTTGGAGTTGTTTTAAAAGATCTGGTGATGAGGATGGTGAAGTGTCGTTGTAGAGAGGAGAGTTGAGCTATTTTGAAAGCATTTGGTTATTAATAAAGTAAAAAATCTTTCTATTGTGAGTAGTTGTTTATGTTTTCTTTGATTGATAGGTTCATACCATAAGACTGCTCCATAGCAAATAATTTTTGTAATTATTGTATTATATATAATTTTAATGGTTGCTCTAGACACACACCGAGAGGAGGAAGCCCTGTTCTATACCAAATGGTTATCAGGTATGCTTCCACCTCAATCTAGAGAAACAGACACCCTCCAGGAGGAGACGGGCATCTGCTGGGAACCGTAACCGCTTCTATTTATTTAAAACAAATTAAACTTTTACAGAGGCATGGCTCTAGGCCTGCAATAGTTTAATAGAATTAAAGTGAAAACTATTGAAAAAGTATGGTTTTTAAGTTGGCATAAGCAAGGTAATATGGGACGATTGATTACGGTAAGAAAATAATGGTTGGCGTAAGCAGGTGAGGTACTGCACTTGGAAATAAGGATGGAAAATCCCTTTTTGGGTTGTTTACATTTTTATATGGAGAAAAATTTGCACGTTTAAAACCTTAAAATAATTATAACTCTTGAAGTTTTTGGTCTATTAAGATGGTTTTTGCGGCGGAGAGAAGATTTTTTAATGAATTTTAACAAATGAGAGGTTTTAAAACAGTAGGGGGGGGGCAAAAATTTAGAAAAATTATTGAAATGTGAAATTTTGTGTAAAATTGTAATACAAATTTTTTACGGTAAAGATTTACTGTACGGTCGCTCTTGGCGACGTTTTCAAAAAATCGCCAAAAGTGTCGCCAACCTCGCCAATATTTATAAGCGAGGTTTTAAAATAAACAGAATATTGCATGTTAAAAAAATGACGACTAAATTACTAAAATTAATTTAATTTTAATAATTACATTACCGTAAATAACAAACAATAAACATCATAAAAAAATATTAATAATAAACATACCTCTCTTCTTCCACCAATTTCGTTTTGGTTTAGTCTTTCGTTACAGAATATTGCATGTTAAAAAAATGACGACTAAATTACTAAAATTAATTTAATTTTAATAATTACATTACCGTAAATAACGAACAATAAACATCATAAAAAAATATTAATAATAAACATACCTCTCTTCTTCCACCAATTTCGTTTTGGTTTAGTCTTTCGTTTTGGGTGGATATACTTTGAGAATGGTGTCGACGAAACCCAAAAATTTGTTGCACATATTCTTGTTTTTCTTTACCAGTCTCACGTTCAATTCCACCAAACACCCATTTACCTTCCACACGTTTACCTCTATTAAACTTTCGCTTACCAAATTTACTCTCATCTATCTCAACAATCACACCGCTTCCACCCAGTTTCACGCTGCTTTCAATCATCTCTTCCACACAAACCTCTCGACAAAAAGAACGAAAATCACACACAGTCTTCGAAGAACATTTACTCTCTTTCATATTAAACTCAGTCTTACTTTCACTCACCCACATATAAACTTGCACTAAAATTTCATTCATCGTCATTCTACTCAATTCAAAAAAAGAACCCTTTCTCACACTCCTTTTAACATCATGCACTTCTCCTTTCACCCTAGATGCACACCTCCATTCATAACCATCACTTATATCATTCCTTTTAACCAGTTTCATATCTTTACCACATTTACAACATTCATATTTACTTGCAATCAATCCAGCTTTCATACAAAAATCGAAAGTCTCTTTCCTTTCATCCAAACCATACAAATACCTTAAATTCACATTCTCATCATACCACATAACATCATCATTTCCAAACATTTTTGCACTTACCTCAGACATTCCCCATCCAGAAGCCATCACAAAAATATCACAAAGCGAACGAGGGAGCAAGAGAAAAAAATTCCAAAAAAATTGCCGGCACAAACAACGTAGTGAACGACGTATTAAAAATGGCGCTTACATTCTTCGATTTGTTCGATTAGGGTTGTCAGAATCTCCCATTTTTCAATGTTCGGAAATCCTCATATGTGATTGGTCAGAATTGGTAGGATTACCATATTTGGCAATTTATCGCCAACTTCGAAAAATCGCGCCAAGAGCGACCGTACAGTAAATCTGAGCCTTTTTTACATGGCTAGCAAAGTTACCAAAACATCTAAAAAACAATTGTAGTGTATAGTTAAGACTCTTAACGGCTTATTTAGAGTGGTTTTAATAACTACAAATTGGTGTAAAAAATTAGAAAAATTCCAAAAAATGGTACACTATGCAAAATTTTACAAAGTTTTTCAATTACAACATCATAACTCAAGAAATAAAATTTATTGTGATTTAAAAACTATGGCAGAGAGAAATATTAATATATTTTATTGTAATTAGAGAGGTTTTGAGACTGAAAATAATTTAGAAAAAATTAGAAAAATTTTTAAAAAAATTGTTACTTGTGAAAAATTTTAGAAGTTAAGAAAATAAAGGTTTATAATTACTTTAATAATGCAAATATTTTAGGGTTATGGATTAAAAAGATATAATGAAGGTATTATTAATTGAAAAATTTACTTAATAAGTTTTAAAAGTCCTTTGAAATAAAATTTTTAAGAGATATTTTGATATATGGTTTTACCGACTGGCTGAGTTGGAGTGAAGATTTTCGAATTTTGAAAAAGGCATTTGGAGTGCATCCAGTTTAAAAAGTTACTTCCTTTGGAGTCTGTTGAGGTTATCTGGCTCTTGAAACGTCCTTTTTCCCTGGAATTTCTTTGTAAAAGTTCTTAAAAATAGATTTTTAGTTAGGAGTTAGCCCTAACAGGCAGCAATCAATCGCTTGATTGATTGCTGTTAGAAAAACACTTGTAAAAAATTTATTTATTGGTAGAATTTAAAGATTTAGGTTTTAAAATTAAGAGAATTTGCTTAACTATTAGAATTATTAAGAGTTTTTTATGACAAAATTCTGAAAACACGAAAACGAATGGTCCAAATCGGGAGCGTTGAAAAGCGTGTTTGTATACAATGAAGTCAGTTACGGTTCTGGTTGCTCTAGACAGGATTTAAAGGCGTGGGAGGGCCCTGATCTATACCTTCGGTTAACAGGTTAAACCCTCTCATCACCAAGCAAGAGCAAGAGGCACCCCCAGGGAACCCAGGAGCGCCCGCGAGAACCGCAACCTCGGCGCGTTTATTGAAAGATAATTTTCACAACGGTGGGGCCTTAAAGCCTACAGTGATCTACGCAGTAGATCACTGTATCACAGTTCAGTTACATTTTTTTGATGAATTTGAACAATTAGAATAGTAAAACAAAGAGAGAACTAACATTAAGAAAACTGAAATTAAAAAGAATTAAAACTAAAGACATATGACAACTAATACAACAAAAATAGAAGTGTTAAAGTTCTGGAGTTTCACCTAGGTGATAAAAGTTCCACTTAGATGGTGAAAAATGTTCCACTGAGATGGTGATGAATGTTCCACTTAGTTGTTGAAAGTTGATTATGGTGGGTACAGTATCAGGTTAGTTTTCCCAGATGGTTCCTGGAGTTGGTGATAACTTGGAGTTGGTCTAGTTGAATGAATGGCTTGAGGCGATTAGTCCGTGTCTGAGTTGCTTTCTTCATCATTGGTGGTTAGAATAGTTGGCGTTTTGCAGAGGTTTAGGTCTTGACTTTGTAGGTATGAGCCAAGTTGAATCAATTTGTTTTTCCTGTATTGGCTGTTGAGGCAGAATTTAATGAATTGGTGATCTGTTTGAAGGCTTGACTTTTTTAGGTGGTATTCCTTAGTTGGTGGGCAGCTTAAGATATAATGAATTCCTGTTCCAATGGCGTCACAAATGCAGAGGTTTGTAGTTGCTTTACCAATCTTGAAGTAGTAAGTTGGAAAGGGGCCATGGCCTGTTATGAAGTAATTGATTAGTGGGATTTCGAAACAAATTTTTTCTGTGACCGTTGGGAGGATGGAGAATATTGGTCTGCCTGTTGAGTTATGGTTCCAGAGGTCCTGCCATCGTTTAATAAATGCGTTTTTTAGTGTAGATTTGATTGAAGATTTAGACCAGGGTATTTGAGGTATGTTATCCAATGGAAGGTTTGCTGCTTCTTTCGCTTGGGAATCTGCTAGTTCGTTTCCAGCTGTGCCTTGATGTGCTCTGGTCCAGCAGAGTTGGATGTCTAAATTTTTGTTGTCGCTTAGTTGGTTTTGGATTTGTTTTATTATTGTCGAGTTTGGAAGAGGGTTGTTGAGTGCCTGTAGGACCGATTGGCTGTCTGACCAAATTGTAGCTGGTATGTTGAGATTCGTTATTGCATGTTGTATTGCTGTTTTTATGGCTATTGCTTCAACTTGGAATATGGATTTGAGAGAATGTAGACGCATTTGTTCTGTTGCTATTAGTGTTGAGTCTTTAAAACAGACCATGGCCGCTCCGATGTTAGTTTCTGTTTTGGAGCCATCCGTCTAATAATTCCATTGTGTTTGTTTAGGGTTGTTTAGTCTCTTCCTATTTGTTGGAACGTTGTAGGTTTTAATACCTTGGAGCCATTTTCCAGGATGAGTTGAGTCCTTGTGCAGAGATGAGTCACAGCAGTTTTCTGGGAAGATGGTGTTTTCTGTGTGGAAGCTTTTCTTGTGGTGTATGATTAGGGAACTTTGGTATTCTAGTTCTGATTTTAGTGTTATTGGTAAGATTCCGGCCAGTATTTCTAAGCCTGCTGTTGAGGTGGTTTTGTATGATTTTGTTATTAAAATTGTAAAGAAGCGTTCTATTGTTAGGAGTTGTTTCTGCTTTCTTTGAGTGAATGGATCAAACCAAAAAGAAATTCCGTAAAGTAAAATTCTCTCTATTACCGTTAAGTATATTATTTTAATGATTTTCCCACGTAAACCCCAATTCATTCCAGACATTGATTTTAATCTTTGTGCTATTGTGATTACTCTTTGTTTTAGTGATCGAATGTGTGGCAAAAAAGAAAGTTTTTGGTCTATAATAACTCCTAAATATTGTAGATTTTTTGTATGTTTAATGCTGACATTGTTTATTGTTATTTTCAGGTTAAATTTTAATGTGTGTGTTTTTTTTCCTAGGATGAGTGCTTTTGATTTTGGTGGGGAAATTTTAAGTTTTAGTTGATTGCAAAGATTCGAGAATATTTTAAGTGTTTTATTGCAGTTTTTCTTTAGGGTGTCCTTGGTTCTTCCCGAGATTATAAATAGGGTGTCATCCGTGAACAAAACTATTTGTGAATGTGTAGGCCAGTTAAAGTTGGCTATCGTGTTGTAATAGACATTCCACAGGATTGGGCCACTGACCGAACCCTGTGGACAGCCTCTTACATGTGGTTCTGTAATGTTTACATTGTCGTGAATTACCACCAGATTCCTGTCTGCTAAGAAGTTGAAGAATGATTTGAGAATGTTTAACGGGATATTTGTTGTGTTTAAGGTTTGTTTCAATCCTGGCCACCATAAAGAATCGAATGCCTTCTCTATGTCGAGGCTGATTAGGGCTGTGTAGAGGTCTTTAGATTTGTTGGTATAAATTTTTTCTTTTATGTTGATGAGGGCATGTTCAGTGGAGCGATTAGAGCGGAAGCCAAATTAGATGTCACTGAAAAATTTTGTGTTTTCGAGATGATGTTTTAGGCGGTTTGTTAGTAGTTTTTCGAGTACTTTACCCAGAGAGGGGAGAAGACAAATTGGTCTATAGCATAAGGGATTAGAGGGGTCTTTTCCTTTTTTCAGAAAGAAAATAACTTGACCAGTTTTGAAATTTTTTGGGAAGTAGCAGAATTTTAAACAGAGATTATAAAAGGTTAGAAGAAATCTGGGAAATGTTTGGAACATGAGTTTAATTATTTTATTATCTATGCCATCCAAACCAGGGGCTTTTGAGTTGTTTAGGCGTTTTATGGTTGATTCTAGTTCTGTAAAAGTAAAGGGTGGGTCAAGGTTTGGGTTATTTGAATATGGGAGAATGATTTCTGCTTTTTGGTTTGTCGGGTTTGGTGGAAAGGATGAGGTTAAAAGAGTTTCGAAGATTGAATTTGGGAGATAAGGAAATTGTTGGTGATTTTGAAAAGGGATAAAAGATGTTGGAAGGAAAATTTTATTCGTTGCTGTTTTTTCTAGGACGCCATAGGCCGTTTTTGTTTGTGTGCAGAATGATTTCCAGCTTTTTAGTTTCTCCTCTAGGATTGTTCGTTTGTAATTGGCTAGGGATTCTTTGAATAGTAGGATGAATTGTTTTTTAATTTCTGGGTCATCTGTTGTTTTGAAGCGCCTTCTGAGAGCTCTCGTCTTGTTTTTTAATATTTTAAGTTTATTGTTCCACCATTTAATGTTAACAGTTTTGACTGGATTTTTAATTTTGAAAGCTTTTTCTGCACTTTGTTTTGTTATTTTGATTATTGTATCTGAGAGTTTATCTAATTTTTCCTTTGTTGAGCAGTTCGCTAGCAGTGTGTTAAGAGTTGGAAGATGTTCTTTTAGAGTTTGTTTGAAAAGTTTCCTGTTATTGTTACTATTGTAACGTCTATTGAAGAAGATTTGGTTTGTTTCCGTTAGTTCATATTCAATGTATTTGTGGTCTGAGAGAGACTCTGTTTCTTTAACTGTCCAGTTGTTAATGTTTGGGAGAAGAATATCATTACAGAAAGTCATGTCCGGCCATCCGTTTCCATTTGGTCCAGAGAATGTTGGGGTGGTGTTGGTTATGTTGACGATGTTTAAATTGTTGGTTGTTAAAAAGTTTTCTAGAGTGAGTCCTCTACTGTTGTTTGAGACATAGTTCCAAATTATGTTTTCCGCATTGAAATCCCCCCCGATCAGAATTGCTGTTCTACTGTGGGAATTTAGGAATGGTTCAATTTTGTTGAGTGTGGTTTTTAAGTCTTCATAAGGGGAGGCATAAACATTGATAATTAAAAGTGGTTTTGGTAGGAAGTTTAATAGGATTATTATGGTATTTTGATCCACAAAGAGGGTTATTGGGTTTACTGGGATTGTTAAGATGATGGCACATTTAGGTGGATTTGCGTTTGAATCAAAAAATTTTTTCCAAGTTAGTGGAATACCTCTAAGTTCTTGTTTGTAAATGTAAGGTTCTTGGGTTAATATGATTTGATAATTTTGATCAGTAATGGTTTGTATTAATTGAGTTTGTGCCGATCTGCTTTTTTGCAAGTTTATTTGAAGAAATTTAAGTCCTAGAAAGGAGATATTTGTAAGGTTTGGATTTTTATCAATTGATGAAATGGAGTAGTTTAGTGAATTTGGGATATTTTAACAATTTTGTTGGCTTATGTAGTCTAAATAAGATGGGCAGTTGAAGTTAAAAGCTGCATGGTTTGTTGGGAAACATGCTCCATTTTGGTTTGCTTCATGGCAATTAATGCAGAAAGATGTTAGGGATTTGCATGTTTCTGTGGTATGTGTTTTTCCACAATAATGAAATTTTGTTGTACATTGATGAGTTTGGTGGTTGAAGTTTTGGCATTTTGTGCACCTTTTAACTGTTAGGAATTTGTCGATTTTGTAGCCTGCTAGTCCAAAATAGAAGTATTTTTTTTTGTAGCATTTTACGTGCAAGAAAGTATGGTAGTTCGAAGACTAAGTTCCATAAGTTTAATTTACTTATTGTTTTTCTTCTTTGGATAATGTGGATTGTGTTATCTGCTGGTGTTAGATTTAGTTCTTCCTTAAGTGACGTTAAAATTGTTTCATTGTCCAAAGATTCAGGTATGTTGATCAAAATTAGTTTTTGAGTTCTTGGTTTTTTGATGCTAACTTCCAAATTTTTTGATATTAATGTTTGTTTTAGTTTTTCTGAGTCTTCTAAATTTTTGCATTTTATTTCTAAAAAGTTGTTTCTATTATAGATTCCTTTGGGTCTTACATTGGTGTCAATTATTTTAAGCGTTTCTTTCAGGTTGATGTTATCTGTTTTTTTGACCATTATAGAAGTTTTTTCTTTAACAATATTGCTGTAAGTTTTTTTTAATGGTTCTTGTTGCTGTGTTTGAGTTCGTGGAGATGAGACTTTTTGTAGTGTGGGGTTGAGAGAGTCAATTTTGTTAATTAGAATTGGAATTTGCTGATTTAGATTGATAATGTTTTCGGAGTTAGCTTGTGTTTGTGGTTGACTGTATTCTTCTGTTGTTAGGAGATCTTCCAGTTCGTCAACTAGGTTGGTTGCTTTTGTACGAAGTTCCTTCGGCAAGTAATGTTTATCACCTTTTTTTGAGTTAAAAAGGTTGTGAATTTTTTTGAGTAGAATTTTTTGGTGTATTCTGACTGATGGTTCTTGGAATGGTTGCATAAAAGGCGTATCTTGTTGGTAATGTGGTTTTTCTTTCCCTTGTGAAGATAGAGTTAACTGATGTTCCTGAAACTTTGAATTAAGTGTGTTGGGGTCTTTTGTATTGTTTTGGGCTCCACAAAGTTCTTCAATTGAACTGGAATTTGATGTGTGTTTATTTTCTGTATTTGTTAGGGAGATTATTGGCAGGTTTGGAAATGAGTTTGAACGTCTATCAGACGATAAGGGGAAGGGGTTTTGATTGGGTTGTGAAGAAGCCATACTTGTTTGAGAAGTTTTTTGTTTTGGCCAAGATTAAAACCAAGAAATTTTGTATGGTGATTTTATTTAATTGAGTGAAAAAGTAGTGGGTTTAGGCTTTATTGGTGTGAAATTTTGTATGAAAGTTGTTTTGTTCTTTATAGGTGGAATAAACGGTTGTGCTTTATCAAAGGTTCGTTATAGCGAGGTTTTTTTGTTATTGAGGGTAGTTAAAAGTTTGTTATACTATTTTTCTGTGATTGTTGATATTAAGTTATTTAAAGGGATGCGAATGCATAGTTTTGAGTTTTTAATTGGAAATAAAAAGGAATGTTCGTTATACAGAGGTTGGAAAAATTGGGAGTTTAATGTTAATTTATTCTAATTGTGATTTAGCTGTTGAATTTTGAATTTAATTGTGGCTTTGGGTGTTTAATGATGGAAATTTAATGATTTTTAGGAAAAATTCGTTATATGGAGGTACGTTGTAATGGGGTGTTCACGAATACTAGTAAATGAGAGTTAGCGTTAGAAAGTGATTAAGATTGAACAAATTAGTGGTAAATTTAGTGTAATTTAGCATAATATTGTGGATTTAAGGCTGAAATTCGTTGTATGGAGGTTCGTTATAGTGGGGTGTTTTCGAGTACTAGTTAATGAGATTCAGCGATAAAAAGTAGTAAAGTTTGATCAAAGCAGCGGTAAAATTAAGGCAAAAATATGGGTTTGAGGCATAGAAAACAGAATTTAGTTAAAACTTTGTAAATTTACAGGGTTGGCATAGGTAAATTTCCCTATTTTGTGAGATTAAAATCAAAAATTGTTGGCGTAAGCAGGTTAGGAATTGGCTTTAGTAGTAGAAATATTTACATTTTTTAATATTGACAACGTGGCAAAGAATAATTAATTTTTGGGATTAAAATATCAATAACTTTGGCAATTTTAATGCTAGAGACTTGAAATTTGCGGCGAAGAGAAGGGTTTTTTATATACTTTGTTATTAGAGAGGTTTTCAGTTGGCAGAGATTACCGAAAAATTTAAAAAAATTATTAAAAATGAATAATTTGATGAAAATTAGACAAAAAATGAAATTAATGATTCATAACTCAGAAACTAAATGACATAATGAAATAAAAATTATTGTCAGTTAAAATATAAACAATTGTCTTTTAAATGAGTGTGGTTTTAAGCAATAAACTTTATCCAAAAAAATTAAAAAAATTCTTTAGTATAGTACACTCTGAGAAAAATATGTAAATTTTACAGTAGATGGTTAATTACTCAAAATTGAGATAAGACAATAAAACAAAAACTTTGTGCGGAGAACATTTTTAAAAGTAATTAGAGTGGTTTTAAGAGGAATTAGGTGAATTATTATTTTTAAAAGAATTTTTAAAAAGTGCTTAGTATGTGTTAAGTTACTGGCCGGAAACGTAATTCTAGTAGACTTTAAAAAAGTGCTTACTGTTAGTCCAGGAGTGCTGTTGCTGCTCTAGGATGATGATTAGATGTTCAGAAGGTCCATAATTATTGAAATTTAGTTGAAAAAGTTTTTTAATTGGCGTAGAAAAAGTTGTAAACAAGGTTGTAAACAAGAAACTGCCTGTTGGACATTTTCTAATAGCCTAACAGGCAGCCATCAATGGCTTCATTGATTGCTGGTTTAAAACGTTAATAACTTTAATTTTTGTCCACAGATTTTAAAGATTAATACATCAAATTAAAGCTATTTTATTAGGCTATTAGAAAATGTTAAGGTTTAGGATGGGAAAATTTGGTAAACACACTTTTGAAGACTCCTAATTGGGAGCGGTGTGAAGCACAACTATCAACAATGTTGCCGGTTACGGTTCTGGTTGCTCTAGACAGGAATTAAATTTACGTGAAAGGACCCCGCACTATACCATAGGTTATCCGGTTATGCCCAGTCAACGTTATTTAGAGCAAGAAACACCCCCAGGAGGCCCCAGGGGCGCCTCTGAGAACCGCAACCCGGTGGATTTATTTAAAATTAAATGATCACAAATGGTGGGGCTCTAAGGCCTGTAGGAAGCTACGCAGTAGTCTCCTACATCACAGTTCAGTTACAAGAATAGGTTAATAACATGAAATAAATTTTGTGAGTTACAAAATGTAAAATTAAAACAGTTTATATGAATAATAAAAACAAATAGAGAAAAAAAAATTTTGTATGTTTTGGCCAATTAAATTTAGAAACTTCATTGTAATATACGTTCCATAAGATCGGTCCGCTAACAGAACCCTGGGGACAGCCTTTTGTTTGTTTTTGTTGAATTTCAATATTATCATGAATTAAAATTAATTGCCTATTATCTAAGAAGTTGAAAAGCATTTCTAAGAGATTCGATGGAATATTAGTGTTATTTAAAGCAGTTTTCAAACCGGGCCACCATAGAGAGTCAAAAGCTTTTTCTATGTCCATGCTAATTAGCGCGGTGTAGTTATCATTTTCTTTATTGAGTGTAATTTGATTTTTAATTTCTTGAAAAGCATGTTCAGTAGATAAATTTGACCTAAAGCCAAATTGGTTGTAATTAAAGAAGTTAAATTTTTCTAAATAGTATTTTAGTCTGTTTGTTATTAATCTTTCTAGAACTTTTCCTAATGCCGAAAGTAAGCAGATGGGTCTATATGATTTAGGATCTGATGGTGATTTATCTTTCTTAACAAAGAAGATAACCTGGCCTATTTTGAATTGTTTTGGAAAATACTTGAGAGAAAGACAAAGGTTGAAGAATTTAATTAATATTGTTGGTATGACTAAAAACGTTAGTTTGATTATTCCGTTGTCAATTCCATCTATACCCGGAGCTTTATTATTATTTAGGTTCTTGATGGTATGAAAGATTTCAAAGTAGGTGAATGGTGGGTCTAAATTGGGATTATTAGTTTTGGGGAGAATTTTGTTGATAAGAATATTCGTACTATCTTTTGGGAATGAGTGTTTTAAAAGATCCGAGAAAAGGGAATTGGGTAGATTTGGGGAGAGTTGTGTTGATTGTAAGGGAACGTAATTAGTTGGTTTAAAAATTTTGTTTGTAGCTATTTTACTTAGGATATTATAGGGTGAATTTGTTTTGGTGCAGAATTGTTGCCAGTTTTTAAATTTATCTTGTAAAATTGTTTTTTTATAGATGGCTAAAGATTTTTTATATTTGATAAGAAAAATTTTTCGTGTATTGGGATCTTGTGTAGATTTGAAACGTCGTCTAAGGGCTTTAGTTTGATTTTTTAGAGTTTGTAAATTTTTGTTCCATCAATTAACTTTAAATTGTTTGTTTTGATTTCTTATCTGGAAAGATTCTTCTGCGCTATTTTTACAGTTTTTAATAATTGTTTCAGTTAGAGAATCTAAATCTTTTTTAGTTTTGCAGTCTTTTATAAGTTTTTTTAAGGGGTTTGTGTGGGTTTTTATTAATTTTATATATTTTGAACTATTTTTTTTACAATTATATCTTCTATTAAAGCTTAGTGTAGTGGGTTTATTGATTGACATGTGGATGTAGTTGTGGTCAGAGCAAGAGGGGTCGTCTGAGACTTCCCAATTTTGGAGAAATGGAGATAAGTTGTCGTTGGTAAGAGTCAGGTCTGGCCATCCCACACCATTTGGACCTGTAAATGTGGGTGGACTATTGATTGTATTAACGATGTTTAGGTTTTGGGAGGAGATGAAGGTTTCCATGGTGTTTCCCCTGGAATCATTAGATGGATAATTCCATATAGTGTTGTGAGCGTTAAAATCACCGCAGACGAGGATTAGATAGTTGTTATTAAATTTTTTGATATAAGGTGAGATTTTATCGAGAATTGGTTTTAAATTTTTGTATGGAGAGGCATAGATATTAATTAAAAGAAGTGGTTGTGGGGAAAAATTAATTAATAAGATTACTGTGTCTTCTGATGTTAAGAGAGTTATTGGATTGAATGGGGCATTTATAAAAATAGCACATTTTGGGTTAACAGTATTTTCATTATAAAAAGATTTCCAGGTTAATGGGATGCCTCTAATTTTTCGTTGATTTATATATGGTTCCTGTACAAGTATTATTTGGGTATTTGTGTTAGCCACTGTTTGTAGCAATTTAGCCTGTGCTGACTTGTTTCGTTGCAAGTTTATTTGTATAATATTTATTCTATTTAGATGAAAAATAGATAAGTTGGGGTTAGTTGGGTCTTTTGTAATATTTGGAAGATTTAAATTAATTTGGTTTGTTGTTGGTTGTGGGTTTAGAGTTGTGATATGGGAGGAGTTTAGATTTGTTGAGTTATTTGTATCAGTTAAAGGGTTTGTGAAATGTGTGTTATGTGAAAAGAGACTTGAATTATGTGTATTTGAAGCCATTGGAAGTATTAAAAATTTGAAAATTTAGTAGTTGTTTATTGCAAGAAAGTCAAGGTAAGATGGGCAATTAATGTTGAATGCTGTGTGAGAGGTCTTGTAGTTTGCACCGTTATGGTTAGCTTCAAAGCAATTAATACATTTAACATTCTGTGAGTTGCATTGCTCAGTTTTATGAGGTTGGGCACATTTGCCGCAGTACATGGGCAATCTCTGGTGTGATGGTTAAATGGCAGTTAAGACATCTTTTAATGGTAAAAAATTTGTCTATCTTGAAGCCTGCAAGGCCAATGTAAAGACAGTTTTTTTGTAGAAGTTTATTAGAGTAAATTTTATGTAGCTCAAAAACTACATTCCAGGTGTCAAGTTTTTTATTCAGTGTTTTTCTTCTTTGGAGGATTTTTATTTCATTAGGGTCTGATAAATTGAGTTCTTTGCAGAGAGAATGTTGAATTTTTTCATTTGTAATATTTTCAGTTATGTTAATTAGAATTATTTTTTGAGTTGGTGGAGGTTTAGGTATTATAGTTAGGTTCTCTTTTGTTAATGTTTCTTTAAGTTTGTTTAGATCTTCAGTATTTTTGCACTTAATTTCTAAATAATTGTTCCTAGAGTAGATTCCTTTTGTCTGTGTCGATTTTTTTTAGTTTTTGATTAATGTCAATTTGATCTGATTTTTTAATTAGGCAGGAGGTTGTTTCTTTTAGAATTTGGCTGTAGGATTTTTTGTTTTCTACGTGATTTTGTTGAATGATAGGAGGGGTAACATTATTTAATTTTTGGTTTATGTTATCTAATTTAACAATGAGGGATGGAATTGATTGATTTAGCGTTTTAATTTCTGAGAGCAAAATGGGGTTTTGTTCTGTATCATGGCAGTTTTTTGGGGATTCTAAAATAGATTCCAGTATGGTGTTTGCTAATTCTCGTTTTAATTTTGGAAGGTAGTACTTATCTCCGACTTTTAAATTTATTATTGCTTGGAGTTGCTTTATTTGTTCCTTTTTGTTATTGAGAACATTGGTATTCTGTTTCGGTTGGTTTGAGATAGAGGGTGGTGTTTTGTTTAATTCTTCTGTGAAATTGTTGTTTGAGGTTAAGCAGGGAAGATCTCTTGAAATTGAGTTCAATCTTCTTTGGATAGATGGTTTACTGAATGTGTAATTTGGCTGAGAAAAAGCCATGTTTTGCTAGTATGGCTGAGGAAAGAAGGTGTTCGTTATGTTGAAGTTTTGCAAGGTTAATCTTATAAAAGAGAAAAATTTAAATTCGTAGAGAGGGGAGGACTTTGAAATCGTTACAATTATATGCCTCACGACGGAGAATAGTGTTTAAACAATGCAATAACAGGGGGAGGGCATAAAAAAAGAAAATTTTGGGTTGGCTCAAGTAAAAATCAATGAGAAACTCTCCAAATAAGTCTTAAATTAGCAAAAAGAGGAGAAATTCGTTATATAGAAGTTCGTAATGGAGGGAGGACTTTGAAATTGTGATAATTAGAATCCTCGTGAAAAATTTATAAAGTTTAATCTAAATTTTGTATGAAAGGGGAGAAATTCGTTATATTGAGGTTCGTAATAGAGAGAGGACTTTGTAAATGTTAGAAATCGATTCCTCGTGAAAAACCAATAAAGTTTAATCAAAGCAAGGACAAGGGGGAGGGCATAAAAAACAGTTTTAATTGGAGAAAAACCAAATTATGTAGAGAATTTATAAAAAAGTGAAGGTTGGCACAAGTTAAGTACGTTAAAAATAAGAAAAAACCTTTA
>JAPDSC010037551.1:43711-74511 GCA_026290005.1 Latrodectus geometricus
TTTTATCTAAATTTAGAAATATTTTAATCACAAGTTTTAAATTTTATTCATTTTATCAAATTTTAAAAATATTTTAATCACAAATGTTTTAATTACTATCAATATGAATATTTTATTTTAAAAGTTTGTATTATCATGTTTTTTAATGGACTAAAGAAAAGGGATTAATTTCAATCTGATGTCTGGCGCAGCTTGTCCATATTTGGACCTTGCGCCATTAAAACCAACCAACCAACCAACCTTTGGCTATTTTCTGCAATATTTGGCTATGAAAATGAACGTTGTGGAGTTGAAAAATGAAGGATTTTTTGTATTTTTTAAAAAGCCATTTTTGTTTGGCTGCAATAGGAATTTCAGTTAGAAAACAGGATGTGTTTCTTTTTTTTCGTTATTCAGGTATAGTACTGAATATAGAGGTTTTCCAAAATATAAGAATAAATTTAGAATTTTGGTATGGAGAAGTAATAATTAAAAGGAGAAGATTGACTTTTTGAAGATTTTGTTTAATTTATACCTTTTTTGGTATTAGTTTGTTTTATTGAAGTTCGATATATTGAGAGTTTTGGGTTGTAGTTACACTGTAATAAGCAAATTTAGGGTGTAGAATGCATTTTAATGAAGTCTGGGGAGCAAATAGTGCAAGAAAATGCAAATTATAGTAAAGTTCGTAATAACGGAGTTCGTACTAACGGTAAAGTTTAGATATCCCTTATAATGAGGTACTACAGGTAAGAGTAATAGTTTTTGAGCTAATTCGTTATAAAATTATAGTAAAATAATGAGATTTTATATGGGAAAATACAATTTAGAGTAAAATTCGCTATAGCGGTGTTCGTACAAACGAGAGAGGTTAGAAATTCTAATAACGAGGTTCTACGCGAAAAAGTAATAAAGTTTGATGAAATGCGTTATAAAATTAATGCGTTATAATGAGATTTTAAAGAGAAAATTGCATTTTGTAGAAAATAATAG
This sequence comes from Latrodectus geometricus, assembly GCA_026290005.1. Lineage (NCBI taxonomy): Eukaryota > Metazoa > Arthropoda > Arachnida > Araneae > Theridiidae > Latrodectus > Latrodectus geometricus. The sequence goes on from JAPDSC010037551.1 coordinate 44,684, forward strand.
GAAAAATTTAGATTTTAGGTTGGCACTAGCATGGAAAAGTGGTTTAATTGATTGTTGACAGAAAATTTGGGTTGGCGCAAGCAGGCAGAGAACTTACAAGAATTTAGAATTAGGGAATTTCCCTTTTGTATTGTTTACAAATTAATTTGTGAAAAAAGACACGTTGTAAAATATTAAAAATTTCAATATCTCTGGAAGTAATTAGGTTTTTTTAATGAGACTTGCGGCGGAGAAAAGGTTTTTTAAAGTATTTTCATGAAAAAGAGGTTTTAAAAACAGGGAAGGGGACCAGAAAAATTCACAAAGTTGAGAAATTTAGTGTTTTTGTGACAACATTTTTTAAACATGAATAAAAATATAAATTGGAAATATTTAGAAAACTATGTAAATGCATACAATAGACACCCTTTTTCTGTTTTAGAGTGGTTTTAGAACCAAGAGTAATTTATAAAAATTTTAAAAAATTCTTTTAGTGGATACAGTATTGAAAATTTTACACAATTTTTGAAAAAAGTGTTATTTTATCCAGGAAAGACCAATCAAGACAATCTAAAAAACATGGCGGAGTAAAATTTGAACATTTTTAATGCTAAATAGAGAGGTTTTAAGTCTAAAAAGTATTTTAAAAAATTTTATTTTAAAAGTTACTAAGAAAATGTTATGGCCGGAAACGTAATTCAAATTGTAATTATAAAAAAGCCTCTTACTGGAATTTTATTGCACTGTTGAGGTGAGAAATGACTTGAAAAGCTTCTTGGATGATGATTTCTGGAATTTTAGAGTTCTTTAATGCCGGAATTGGTTGAAAAAGAGTTTTTGAAAGTCCAGTTAGCCCTAACTGGAGGCCATCAATGGCGTGATTGATGGAAGGCTAAAAATGCCTATAACTTTTGAAATTTTCCACCGACTTAAAAGATTTTGACGTCAAATTAAAGGATTTTTGATGAATTAATTGAAAAAATTTACTTTATGGAGGAGAAAAATCTAAAAACACAATTTTGGGAACGTTGAAAAATGAGCGTTATAACACACGTCTGTTTACAACGTTGGCGGTTACGGTTGGGTTGCTCTAGACAGGAATTAATAGGAGAGAGAGGACCCCGGTCTGTACCAATAGGTTATCGGGTTGGTGTCCTCTCTTCTACCCAGAGCAGCGAGCACCCCCACGGAGACCCATGAGCGCACCCCCGAGAACCGCAACCCGGCTAGTTTATTAAAGAAGAGATTCACAAGAGGTGGGGCCTTAAAGCCTATGCAGAGCTGACGCAGCAACCCTACATATCACAGTTCAGTTACAGGTAAAATTATTAACAAAAGAAGAAAATTCTAAAACTACTTAACTAAAACTAAACTAAAATGTATGAAACTAAAATTTAGTATATACAAGTTTTGGTGTCCATTTTATTTCAAAGTCTAATAGTCATCTTCTGAGGATGATGAGGTTATTAGCTCATTTGTGTTGGTCTGTCTTGGATGTAGGCAAAGGTTGAGGCCTTGCTCCATCAGGAAGATTCTTGGACAGGAGGTATCTGCGACGGTGATCTTGTGTACAGAAGATGAGAAATTGAGTCGTTGACTGTGTCGGTGATTGAAGAATGTGGAACTTTTTTGTTAATTGGCATTCCTGGATGTAATGGAGTGGTGTACCCTCTTTGCCGCATTGACAGATGATGCTGTCGGCTCTGTTGATTTTTTTGAAGTACGTCGGGAATGGTCCATGGCCAGAGAGGAAGTAGTTGATATATGGATTTTCTGAGATGAAATGAGTGGAGACGGTTGGAAGGAGGTTATAAGTGTGACGGCCTTGTGGCGCAGAATTCCAAAGGTTTTGCCAATTTTGTAAGGTTTGTTGTCTAAGAAGTAGTTTGAGTGATGCTTGAGACCAGTCCAAACGGTGTCTTGTTTCTGAAGGTAGGGTAGTTGCCTTTTTAGCTGCTTGATCAGCCTGTTCATTTCCAGTTGTCCCGACGTGTGCTCTTGTCCATGCCAGAAGAACTGAGAGGGAACTCGAGTTGATTGAGATAAGAGTTTGGATGTCTTGGATAAGTTTCGAACGGTGTAATGGGTTGTTGATTGCTTGCAATACTGACTGGCTATCTGACCAAATAATTATTTGAGGAAAGTGATGTTGGATGGCGTGTTGAATAGATTTGAGAATTGCAAACGCTTCTGCTTGGAAGACTGAATTATTTGGATGAAGAAGAAAGCAATTTGTGAAGATGGTGGATTCGTTTTTTTGAATTACAAAGGCTGATCCAACTTCGTTGTTGATCTTAGAGCCATTTGTGAAGAAGTTTGGTATGTCTGAGAAATTTGAGATTTGTTCTTTATCTTTGTTTTGATTGATTTGGACTCTGATACCATGAAGGCGTTGAGCTGGATGTATTGTGTCCTTATGAGCTTTGCATTCATAAGTACCAGGTAGGAAAATTTGGTTGTCTATTGAAATTGGAAGTTGAAGGCTGGATGTTTTGAGTGATTCTTGAATGGCTTGGAGGTGCAGAGGTGGGGGTCCAGTTAGAGTACAGAAAGCTATTGAAGAAGTTGTCTGAAAAGATCTAGAAATTTGTAGTGTGAAGAAACGTTGAATACTGGTGAGTAGATTCTGTTTTCTGGAGGTCATTGGAAGGGCCCAGAAGGAGGCACCATAGAGGATGATGCGTTGTATGATCGTTAAGTAAATAATTTTGAGGATCTTTCCTCGAAGTCCCCAGTCTCTTCCGTACATAGAATGGAGTTTTTGGGAGATTGGGAGGACTTTGGTTATTTGACTTCGGAGATGATTGAGAAAATTGAGTTTATCATCTATTTGGATGCCAAGATAATTAAGTGATTTTGTAGGACGGATGCTATGGCCGTTGAGAGAGATTTTTGGATTGAATTTGAGTTTTTTATTTTTCTTGGGAATTATTAAGGCTTGGCATTTGGAAACAGCTATTGTAAGAGAAAGAGAGTTGATTAAATTGTTGAAGATTTGAAGTGATTCATTGCTATTATGTTTTAGTTGTTCCTTTGTTTCGCCATTTACAACAAGGAGTGTATCATCAGCGAAGCAAACTATTTGGGTATGTGGTGGCCATTTATAATTAATTACATTGTTGAAATAAATGTTCCATAGTACTGGTCCTCCAATCGATCCTTGAGGGCAGCCTTTAGTTTGTTGGATGGTTATTGTGCCCGTATCGTGTTGAACTTGAAGGGAGCGGTCATTTAAAAAGGAATAGATTGTGTTTTTGATATTGATTGGGAGATTAAGATTTTGAATAGCCTTTTGTAGCTTTGTCCAACATATGGAGTCAAATGCTTTAGAGATGTCTAATGCGAGAAGGACTGAGTATCTATTTAATTCTTTGTTATCATTGATTATAGCTTTGACCGTCGATAGGGCATGTTCGGTTGAGAGGTTAGAGGAGAAGCCGAATTGTCTTGGATGAATGGTGTTTAGGAGTTTAAGGTGATGTCTCAATCGTCCGATGGTTAGTCGTTCCAGAACTTTCCCAAGGGCTGGGAGGAGGCAAATAGGGCGATAGGAAGAAGAGTCTTTAGGATCTTTATTCTTGAGAAAGAAGACGACCTGACCTTGTTTAAAAGGCTTGGGGAAGTGCTGTAGTTCCAAGCAAAGGTTGAAAAAGTGAAGGAGGAAATTTGGATTTGCTCTCTGCAGTAGTTTTATAATCCTGTTGTCAATTCCGTCTGGGCCGGGAGCTTTTGAATTGTTGAGGTTTTTTATGGTATAGTTCAATTCAGTTATTGTAAATGGCGGGTCGATTTGGTTGTTGTCTGATGTGGGTGTTTCTTCTTGAAGATGGCGTTGCGTTGGGTCTGTAGGAAAGGCGGAGTTAAGGAGGTCTTGGAAAATTGTTGTTGGAAGATCGTTATATTGTGTTGTAGAGCTGAGGACTTCATATTGAGTGGGAATAAAAATTTTGTTGGTTGCAATCTTTTGTAGAGAACCAAAGGGAAGTTCTTGTTTGGTACAATAGGTATTCCAGCTGTTTAATTTCGATTTTAGTATTTCTTTTTTGTAGTTCGCTAGTTCTTCTTTGAATTTTAGGAAGTATTGCTGTCTTATTGTTGGTGTGTCAGTTGAGTTTTTCATTCTTCTTCTAAGTGCTTTAACCTTGTTTTTAAGAATTTTCAATTGTGGCGTCCACCATTTAAGCTTAAAGTTTTTTGTTGGTGTTTTTATTGAAAAGGAAGAGTTGGCTAGGTTAATAATTTCTGTTGTAAGGTTTTGTGTGAGGTCATCGAGTTGGGCCTTTGAGATAGCTGATGAGATTTGTTGATTAAATTTTTTAAGAATTGGTTTAACGTTGAGAATAAACTTTGATTGATTTTTATTACTATTGTAACGCTTATTAAAGGTAATGGTAGTGGTTGAAGAGAATTTAAAAAAGATGTACTGGTGATCGGAGCAAGAGAGATCTTCGGAGACTGTCCAGTTTTGTATATGAGAGGACGAAAGGAAGTTTGCTAAAGTAAGGTCAGGCCAACCAATTCCATTAGGACCCGTAAATGTTGGTGGGCTGTCTGGTGAATTTATGATTTGTAGATTATGTGATGCTATGAAGTTTTCCAAAATAGTGCCTCTATTGTTGTTATTAGGGTATTGCCAGAGAGTGTTGTGCGAATTGAAATCCCCTGAAATAATAATGGGAGTGTGATTCGTTTGATTAATAAGTGATGAGAGAAGGTTGAGGTTTTGCTGGAGGTCTTCATTTGGTGAGGAGTAAAAACTAACAATTGTGAGAGGCTTAGGTGCGATGTTAAGTTGGATAGCTATTAAGTCTCTGCTTTTGATTTGAACAATTGGTTTAAGGTGTGAAGACAGGAGGATTGCCGAGCGTGGAGGATGAATAGTTGAAATGTCATAAATGCAGGTCCAAGAGAGTGGAATGCCTCGGATTTGGTTTTTAAAGGTGTATGGTTCCTGCAGGCAGGAGATGGCAATTTTCTTTTCTGCAATTATTTGGAGAAGTTGCGTTTGTGCTGATCTTGAGCGTTGAAGGTTTATTTGTAGGAATTGTATTTCATCCGATGTTAGATTAGCTAAATTTGAGATTGAGGTGGTTAACCTTGGGGAGGTTTGAACATTTGACATAATGATATTCGAAATAAGAGGGTAGAGTTAGGATAAGAGAAACTAGTATCAAGTGAGAAAGTCTATTAAAATTGGTAGGAGAAGTCTTGATTACAGAAGTCGATAGGATGGACAATTGATGTTGAATGCTGCATGATTAATTGTATAGTTACATCCATTTCTATTCGCTTCGATGCAGTTGATACAATTTGGAATTTCCGAATGACAGTGTTCTGTTTGGTGGGTTTTGCCACATTTAGCGCAATAGCTGTTTTTGCAATGGCATTCTTCAGTTCGATGCATGAAATTTTGGCATTTCATACATCGTTTGACAGTTTTGAAAAACTCTATTTTGAGTTTTGAAAGTCCGATAAAAATGAATTTTTGCCGAAAAAGTTTGCGTGCGAGTGGGCGTGGTAGTTCAATTATGTAATTGAAATTATTAAATTTACTTAGTGTTTTTCTTTGTTCGAGAATTGTTATGGTTTTGTCCAGTGTTTGTAAGCCTAGATCCTCTTTAATTGTAGCTATGAGGATTTCTTTTGTGACATTAGGAGAGGTGTTTAGGATTATTAGTTTAGAAGTTTGTTGTTTTTTATCTTCTACCGTTATCTTTTTTTCCAAAAGCGTTTTCTTGAGGGCTTGGCAGTCATCAGAGTTTTTGCATTTGATCTCCACATAGTTGAGTCTGTCATAGATTCCTTTAGGCCTGATCGATGTTTCAATTTTATTTAATGCTTTGGTGGATGAGAGTTCTTTAGTTTTTTTTGATGATTAAGGAGTTGTTTTGTTTCACAATTTCACTAAAGAGTGGAGGACTGTCTAAAGGTTTTGATGGGGTTCCAGAAAATTGCTCTTTTGTGGTGATGATATTTTTATTAAGTGTAGTAATGTTATCAAGTAAATTTGGGATTATTGTGGTATTCAGCAATTTGATTTCATTTTCCAATTGTGTAGGGAGGGGATGTTCTGTGGGTGGAGGTTCTGTTCTTTGAGGCCAGTTGTATTCCATTAATTCTTGAACCAGCGATAGTCCTTTGTCTCTAATAGTTCTTGGCAAATAAAATTTGTCACCTCCTTTAGATTGTAAGATGTTATGGATTTTCTTCAGTAGTGAAAAAGGGGGAGCAACATTTGTAGGTTCTTTGGATGAGAGATGGAAAGAGGGAACTTGTGAAGTGGTTGTTGCAGTTAGTTCATCTGTCGAGCTTGCATCTAGGGGAGGAAAGTCCGTGTTTGGTTCTTGGTTTAGTTCTTGGATGTTAGGAGAAGAATGTGCTCTTCTAGGTGTTGAGAAGTTTGATTGTTTTTTAAATGGAGTGTTATACGCCATTCCTCGAGCGAAGTAGGTCTTCACAGCTTTCAAATGTGTGGTTTTAATACGGGAGTTGATTAATTCGTTGTAGACGGAATTCGAGTTAGAGGGGTTCGAAAAAGCAGGATTCAAAGTGAGGTTTAAACAATGATGATTAAGAGGGTGAAGTATAAATTTGGTGAGTGAAAGGGCTCAAAAAATAAAAAAGAAAATTTGAGTGTAGATAATCTAAGAAAGAATACGTTATAGGAGAGTTTGTTATAGGGAGGGGACGATAACTAAGTAGGAAGAAGCTTTAAAATAGTGAAACCAATTATAAAATTACGTTATCTGGTTGAAAAGGCTGAAAAACTGCAAAATTACGTTATTGGGGGGTTCGTTATAACCGGAGGTTTTCAAAAACGTTATAGGGAGATTCTTTGGAAAAAAGTAGTAAAGTTTAATGAAACAAGTAACAAAATTAGGACCAAATTATTGATATTTAATGCTAAAAATTAGATTAGAAGGTAAATAATTAGAAATACAGTTAATTATGGTTGGCTTAAGCAAGAAAAGTTAAACACTTGATTACAAGAATTAAGTATAAGTCCAATTATAGTTGAATTAATTTAAAATTTACTTTTACAATGATTAAAAGTTGAGATTTACTGTTATTTAATGTAAAAAATTCCCAAAAAGTGGTTTAATTGTAAAGAAAAAGAGGTTGGTTCAGAAATAAACACAAAAATTACATTTTTTAAAGTATTAACAAAATTTTGAAAAGTTCGTTATAGTGAAGTTCAATATGGAGGGGTTCAGTGAAAGGTGAGGGAGGTTAACACTTTTAAAGTAGGGAGTAAAAACACTGAATTGTTGTTTTTTAATGCAGAAATGCTATATTTTTGAAAAAGTTTGTTATAACGGGGTTTGTTATTGAGGGAGATGTTCGAAAGTACTTAAAATTGAAAGATCATTAAAAATTGATAAAAGTTAACAAAACAGATAGCCAGGAAAAGCTTTAAATATAAATAATTTAGCTAATAATTAGATTATAAGGTTAAAATTATTGAAAATTTATAATTTTAAGGGTTGGCACTAGGGAATTTCCTTAAAAAAGAGGTTAAATTGTAATAAAAGGGGTTGGTGCAAGCAGATATAGGGATGTACTGATAATGTAAGTAATAGAGAAAACAAATTTTAAAAATTTCTGAGGTTTACAAAGGCATTATACTATAATCAATGAACTAGTGTTGAAAAATTATGGTTGGCACAAGCAAGCTAGGAACTGCACAGGTTTAAGAAAAGGGAGTTTCCCTTTTTTCAATGTTTACATTGTTAATAATGAAAAACGTGGAATTATTAAATATTTAAAATTGTTATAACTTTGGAAGTTTTTGATCAATTTTTATGGGGTTTGCGGCGGAGAGAAGATTTTGATGTAATTGAGTTAATAAGAGAGGTTTTAGAACGCGTGGGGTTGCCAAAAAATTTAGAAAAAATCAGAAAGATGGAAAATTGTAGAAAAAATTTTATTTTTTACAAAGACATGATTGGAAAGTGACTTAGGAAATTTTTAAATGAAATAAAAAAGGGTTCTTAATGAAGTTTAGACTCTTTAGATTCTTAGGAGAGAGGTTTTAATGCTTTAGGAAAGTTCTAAAAAATTAGAAAAATTTTTGAAAAAATGACATGGCTGAAAAATTGTCAAAATCTTCCAAAATCATGCATATAATTCAAAAAACACAAAAGTAAATGACACAAATTTTATGGCGGAGCAAAATTTAAATATATTTTTTAGAAATAGAGAGGTTTTGAGTTCTAATTAATTGTTGAAAAAAATTAGAAAAATTTTTGAAAAATTATTACTATGGAGAAAATAATGTAAACAAATAGTAGAAACAAATTTAAATGGATTTGAGAAGCTTAATGTTATAAAATATGAATTAAATGGATTAAGAAAGGTTTAATCTTTGGCAAATGGCTAATAATTAGTATGTAATAATTTTTAAAATTTTGTAATTAATGGTTTTTTAACTTGAATAATGTTACCAATTAGTAGAGGCCATAGTGAAGTTAGTGAAATTTAAAATGTCTTAGGAGCTTCCAAATGGTGAATAACTTGTCCAATGAGGTCTTGGAGGTTAGAGATGCTGAAGAAATGTCCTTTTTGGTCTTGAAGAAATTACTTTTGCAGGGTTTCATAAAGTTTCTTAACCCTAACAGGCAGCAATCAATCGCCCGATTGATTGCTGTGGCTAAAATGCCTCTAAAAACTTTATTTCTCGACCGATTTTAAAGATTTTTGGCTTATTTAAAAGGAAATTAAGTTAACTATTTGAAAATTATAAGTTTTTAAAGCAGAAAATTTAGTTTACTTAAAATTTAATGAGGTCGAAGAGAGCGTCTGAAAACACGACTGTCAACGAAGCTGGCGGTTACGGTTCTGGGGTAGCTCTAGACAGGAAAGAACGGACGTGGGGGAGCCCTGTACTGTACCAGAGGTTATCAGGTTAAGCTCCCTCATCGTCGAATAGAGCAAAGAACAACCCCAGGGAGCCCAGGGGCGCTCCTGAGAACCGCAACCCGGTTTGTTTATTGAGTAGCATTTCAAATTGGTGGGGCACAAAGGCCAGTAGTGGGTTACGCAGTAACCCACTACATCACATGTTCAGTTACAAAATTAAAATTGAATTAAATCATGAATAAATTGAAAATAATAATAAATGAAAAGCTAATCTAAGTTAAAGTCCGTGTCCAGGTTAGATAAGTCCAAGTTTGAAAGTTCCGAGTCCGAGTCATTATTGAGTTGTTGGTAGTCTTTACAGATTTGGAGGTCTTTGTCCATAAGGAAATTGGCTAGGTTGATGAGTTTCTTTTTACGATGAGGGCAGGAACAGCAGAATTTGAGGAATTGGTAGTCATTGGTGTTTGATGGTTTCTTGATATGAAGATTTGAAGTTAACGGGCAGCTGGTTATGTAGTGGCTTGGAGATCCTGTACTGCCACAAGAGCAGGTTTCTGTAGAGACTTTATTAATTTTTTTGTAGTAAGTGGGGAAGGGGCCATGGCCTGAGAGAAAGTAATTAATTTGAGGAATATCATAACAGGGGTCTATGGAAACTGTTGGGATGATGTTATAGATGGTCCGTCCTGTAGTTCCATTTGTCCAGATGGTTTGCCAAGAAGATAATGAAATTTGATGTAAAAACTGTTTTATTGGAGCTTTGGACCAAGGGAGAATTGTTGTCCTGTCTTCTGGGAGTTGTGCAGCTTCTTTGGCTTTTAAGTCTGCTAATTCATTTCCTACGTTTCCTTTATGAGCTTGAATCCAGCAAAGTTGAATTTGTTTGTTATTATTGAGATGATTTGTTAAGAGACGAATTTGGTGGATAACAGGTGATTTGGAGAAAGGATTTTGCAAGGCTTGAAGGGTGGAAAGACTGTCTGACCAGATTGTAGAAGGAAAATGATTGTTTTCTATTATGTGAGTGATTGCCAATTTTATTGCCAGAGCTTCTGCTTGGAAGACTGTGTTGAAGGGGTGAAGATGTATTAAGTGGCTGTATGGAGAGTTGAAATTAGAAAAATAAACCATGGCCGCTCCCACACTGTCGTCTATCTTGGATCCATCGGTATAATAGTTCCAGGTAGTAGGAATTGGTTGAAATGGTGGAAACTTCGGTTTATCTTTGAAGAAAATTTGGATTTTGCATTTCCAGTCGGCTGGATGGATAGAATTTTTATTTGGTTGTTGCTCGATTGAGTTAGGTTCGAATGTGGTATTTCCAATTTGGAGAGGTTGTTGGAGTTGGAGAAGTTGAGTTTTTAAGGCCTGTTGCTTTGCTTTGATATGGAGTGGAATTATACCAGCTAGAATTTCCAGGCCCAGGGTTGGGGTAGTTGAAAAGCAGTGTGTTATTAAGAGTGTAAAGTAGCGTTCTATAATTAATAATTGTTTATTTTTTCTTTGAGTTTGAAATTTGTTCCAAAATGATGCACCATATAGAATGATTCTGGTAATAACAGTATTGTAAATTATTTTTAATATTTTACCGCGGAGACCCCAGTTAATACCGGTCATTGCCCTCAGTCTCTGTGCGATGTTAATTAATTTAGGTTTTAAACTACGGATGTGGGGGAGAAAGGATAGTTTGTTATCAATATTTATGCCCAAGTAGGGAAGAAGTTTGGTGTGCTTAATGCTGACATTATTGAAAGTTATTTTAGGGTAGAATTTAAGAGTGTGATCTTTTTTGCCTATTGTAAGGATTTTAGATTTTGAAGAAGAGATTTTTAATTTTAGTTCGTTACATAATTTAGAATATAAGGCTAGGGTTTCATTGCTGTTAATTTTAATAGCTTCTTTGGTAAGTCCTGAGATTAGGTTGCTCTAGACAGGAAATAACAGACGTGAGGGGGCCCTGCACTGTACCAGAGGTTATCAGGTTAAACCCCCTCATCGTCATCAAGAGCAAAGAACACCCCCAGGGAATCCCAAGGGCGCCCGCGAGAACCGCAACCCGGCTGTTTATTGCTTAATATACAAAGGTGGGGCACAAAGGCCTGTAGTGAGTTACACAGTAACTCACTACATCACAGTTCAAATACAAAGTAGAATTAATAATTATATTAGAAAGAAAATAAAAAAAATAAACAAAATTAATGAAAGGTAGTTCAGGTTAAACTTAATAGTTCTTAAAAGTTAGTTCCAAGTTCATTGGATTATTGTCCAAGTCCCAGTCTTAGTCCAGTTGCCGGTAAGTTGTTTTAGGTGTAGAAAAGTTCAAAACATGTTGTTTCCATATCGGTTAAGTCATATCCATATCCAAGTCCAGGTCCAAGTTGTTGAGAGAGAGAGTTCTTGTGAGGCTTATTCCATATCAGTAGAATCTGTGTCCGGGTCCGTGTCCGAGGTTTGATGAGTGGTTCGTGTTCTTGCATCTTTTCATATTGTTAGGTCTTTTTCCATTAAGAAATTTGCAATATTGATTACTTTTTTCTTTCGGTGAGGACATGAGCAACAGAATTTGATGAATTGGAAGATTGATGTGTTATTAGGCTGTTTAATATGAAAATTTTTTGTTAAGATGCAATCTTTGAGATAATGATGAGCTGTTCCGACTTCACCGCAGATACATAGGTTTGTTGTGGCTTTATTAATTTTTTTATAGTAAACAGGGAAAGGGCCATGATTAGTGAGAAAGTAGTTTACTAGAGGAATATCAGAGCAGAAATCGGTTGAAGCAGTTGGAAAAATTTGAAAAAGATGTCTTCCTGTGGAGATAGTTGACCAATATGTTTGCCAATTATTTAAGGAATTTTGATGAAGTAGAAGTTTTATCGGTGCTTTAGACCAAGGAAGGAAAGTTGTTTGATCATTAGGTAGAAAAGAAGCTTCTTTAGCTTTTAGATCAGCTATTTCGTTGCCCTCAGTGCCACGATGGGCCCTGAGCCAACAAAGTTGAATTTTTGATGAAGATGAGCTCAAAAGAATTTGGATTTGATGAATTATTGGAGATTTAGATTGAGGTTTTTTAAGTGCTTGTAGAACCGATTTACTGTCAGTCCAAATGGTTGCTGGTGAGTTGTTGTTGTTAATTATGTGATGAATAGCAGTCTTGATAGCAATGGCTTCGGCTTGAAATATGGTGTTCAGGCTATGAAGGTGAATGAGTTGAGTTGAATGTAAAGTTGAATTGTAAAAACTTATGGTGGCCGCTCCTACGTTATTGTCTGTCTTTGATCCGTCGGTGAAGTAAGTCCAGTTAGTGTTAATAGGATGATGAGGGTGGTCAGGTATAGTTGGATCTAGGAAAATATTTATACCTTTTAACCAGTCTGCTGGATGGATGTCATCTTTGTGCGGTGGTTGTTCAATTGAATTGGTTTCAATAGAGAGGTTGTTTAGCTGATGAGGAAGATTAAGTTGTATGATTTTGGTTTTTGTTGCTTCTTGACTTGCTTGGATATGGAGGGGTATTATGCCGGCAAGTATCTCCAGACCCGAAGAAGGTGTAGTTATAAAAGTTTTTGTTATTAATAATGTAAAATATCTTTCAATTGTTTGAAGTTGTTTATTTTTTCGTACACTAGGGGAATTGTTCCAAAAAGAGGCTCCGTAGAGAATTATTCTTGAAATTATTGTATTAAAAATTATTTTTATTATTTTACCCTTTAGACCCCAGTTAAAATTTGACATTGCCCTGAGACTTTGTGCAATTTTGATTAATTTTGGTTTTAGGGAGCGGATGTGGGGTATGAAAGATAATTTATTGTCAATGTGTAACCCGAGGTAGGGGAGTAATTTAGTGTGTTTCAAACTTTCATTATTGAAAACTATTTTGGGATTAAATTTAAGAGTATGTCTTTTTTTACCTAAGGTTAAGATTTTGGATTTTGGGGGGGGGGGGGAGACTTTTAATTTTAATTTAGTACAAAGTGAGGAAAAGAGTTTTAGTGTTTCGTTACTATTTAGTTTAATTTTTTCTTTTGTTGGATCTGAGATAATAAAAAGTGTATCGTCTGCGAACGTTATAATTTTGGTATGCGATGGCCAGGGAAAATTTGAAATTTCATTGTAATAAATGTTCCAAAGTATTGGCCCACTAACGGAACTTTGTGGACAGCCTATAGATTGTGGTTTTGTTATTTTAACATTATCGTGTATGATTGTGAGTGTTCTATTATCTAAAAAGTTGAAGAAACATTTGAGTAAATTTAGTGGAATATTTGTTGTATTAAGTGCTGTTTTTAGGTTAGGCCAATTTAGGGTATCAAAGGCTTTGTTAATGTCCAAAGAAATTAGGGTTGTGTAGAGGTCATTGTTTTTATTGAATGTTATTTGTTTTTGAATTTCGAGGAAGGCATGGTCAGTGGACATTAGAGATCTAAAACCAAATTGGTTTGGGCTAAGATAATTTGTTTTCTTTAAATGATGCTTTAATCTGTTAGTTATAAGACGTTCAAGGACTTTACCTAGAGCAGAAAGCAAGCAAATTGGGCGGTAAGAATTCGGGTCTGTGGCTTGTCGGTTTTTTTTAAGGAAGAAAATTACTTGGCCGATTTTAAAGAGTTTTGGGAAATAATTTAAAGATAAACAAATATTAAAGAATTTTGTGATAATTTTTGGCCAAGCTTTGAAAATCAATTTAATAATACCGTTGTCTAAACCATCAATGCCTGGGGCTTTTGAGGGGTTAAGATTTTTAATTGCGTGGAAAATTTCGAAGAAAGAGAAAGGGGGGTCCGATTTGTTGTTTAATGTTTTGGGAGGGATATTAGTAGTTGTATTAAAATCGGTATTATCTGGAAAAGAAAAGTTTAATAGTTCTGTAAAAATTGAGTTTGGTATATTTTGTAATTGTTGGGTTGATTGAAATGGAATAAAGTTGGTAGGTTGAAAAAGTTTATTTGTCGCGATTTTGGTAAGGATTTCATATGGTGATTTAGTTTTGGTACAAAATTTTTGCCAACTAGTTAATTTCGCCTTCAGGATTTCTTTTTTATAATGGGCTTGAGAAATTTTAAAAAGTAATGAGAATTGTTTTCTGGATTCCGTATTTTGTGAGGATTTTATTCTTCTTCTTAAGGCTTTGGTATGATTTTTTAGAATTTGTAGGTCTTTGTTCCACCATGTTAGAAAGAATTTTTTATTTGGATTTTTTAAAGGGAAAATTTCCTCTGCGCATTGCTTGCAAATTTTAATCAAATGTTCCGTTAGATGGTCCAGTTTTTCCACTGTTGAGCAATTCTCTAAAAGGCTTTTTAATGAATTTGCATGAGTTTTAAGTAGATCAATGAATTTTTTACTGTGTTTACGACTATTATATCTTTTGTTGAACGTTATACTGCTAGGTTTTTTGATTTCAAAAGTAATATAATTGTGATCAGAGCATGAAATTTCGTCTAGGACTTTCCAATTTTGTAAAAAAGGGTAGAGTAAATCATTCGAAAGGGTGAGATCTGGCCAACCTTTGCCAACTGGACCTGTGAATGTGGGAGGGCAGTTTGTTGAATTGTTTAAGTTTAGATTTAGTGAGGATATGAAATTTTCCATAATATTGCCTCTCGAGTTATTAGATGGATAACTCCAAATAACATTATGCGCATTAAAATCTCCACTTATCAGAATTAGGTGATTATGGTTATAATTTTTAATATAGGGTGTTATTTTATTTAAGATTGGTTTAAGGTCTTCATTTGGCGATGCATAGACATTAATTAATATAAGTGGGTAAGGGATAAGGTTTAAAAGTAGGATTATTAGGTTTGTAGAATTTAGTAAGATAATTGGGTTAATTGGGGCTGTAATGATGGTAAGACATTTGGGGTTTGTTGAGTTTTTATAATAAAAAGATTTCCAAGTTAATGGGAGGCCACGAATTTCTGAGTTAAGGGAGTAAGGTTCTTGTGCCATAATTATTTGAATGTTATTTTTTTGAATTGTGTATAAAAGTTGTGATTGTGCTGAGCGGCTCCTTTGTAAGTTTATTTGTAGGAAGTTTAGATTATTTATGTGTAGTGTTGAGAGATTTGGTCATCATTGTTGAAAGAAAGTTGAAATTGTTGATTTTTTGGAGAATGAGTCATGATTTAATTGAAATTTGTTTTGTAATTAAAGTAGTCTTGAAATGAAGGGCAATTGTAGTTGTATGCTGTGTGAAACGTATTAAAGTTTGCTCCTTGTTTATTCGCCTCGTGGCAATTAATACAGTGAATTTTTGGGGAGTTACATTCTTCAGTCTTGTGGTTGTCTCCACATTTTCCACAATAAAAGAATTTTCTAGGACATTCATGAGTTGCATGTTGGTAGTCTTGGCATTTTAAGCATCGTTTTATGGTGAAAAATTTTTCTATTCTCATACCTATCAGTCCAATATAAAGGAATTTCTTTTCTAGTAGTGATTAGTGATGTATTTTGTTTCAAGATTTCACTGTAAGTTTTCTTGTTTGATGTTTGGTTTGGAGTATAGGGAGTTTGAGAATTTTTATTGTTTAAAGTTTCGTTGAGTGCTTCTATTTTGTTTATTAAGTTTGGAATCACTTCATTTTTTAGTGTTTTTAGCTCTGTAAAGTCTGTTCGAAGTTGGTTTTGGGTGTGAGTTGGATTTACTGTGGAGAGAGATTCTAAGATTTGTATTGCTTTGGTCCGTAAGACTTTTGGTAGGTAAAATTTGTCTCCTTTTTTATTTAGGATTATATTTTGTAGTTCTAAGATTTTCTGGTTATGATTTTGTTGATGTGGAGTGGTACATTTGGTGATATCTTCTAAGGAGTTAGTTTCGGAAAGGGAATGGTTGAGAGAGATCCTTGGATTGATTTGGCAAATGTTTGGATATGATTGTGATCGTCGTGGTTTTGAGTAGTGGTTGAAATTTGAAATATTTTGAGAATATGCCATTTTGGTTTGATCAAAATGAGCTCTATTAGCACTATTTTGCAGCGAAATTAAAAATTTTGATAATCTGGAAGTTTTTTATTTACCTTTTTTTTTTTAAAAGTTCGTTGTATTGAAGTTCGTTAAAATGGGGGGCGAGGTATAAGAGAATTATTGTTAAGGGGTAGAGTATGTAATTAAACCAAGAAAATTTACATTTTTAACATGGGAAAACAGAAATTTTGAAAACGTTAGTAATAACGGTGTTCGTTATAGAGGGATTAGATTAGGGGTTCTTTTAGTTAAATTAATTAATATTAAGCGGTGTATAAAGAAAATAACTCAAGAAATTTGTATATTTTGAATGTGAAAGCATAAAAATCCTTAAGAGTTCGTTATACCGGTGTTCGGTATAGAGGGATTCGTTTAAAAGTTGTTTAAATAGAAAGAGCGTTAAAAAGTTATAAAAGTTGACAAAACCAGGTGCAGGGGAAAGTGGAAAAATTACAATTTAAGCCAGATAAAAGGCTTTGATGAATTAAGTAACTAATTTCTAAAAATTTTTGGGGTTGGCTTAAGAAAATTTCTCTAAAATATTAGACTGATTAAATTAAAAGTAGGCGTAAGCAGGCAGGGGGATGCACTAATGTCCAAAAAAGGGAAAATCCCGCATGGAAAATTGATTTATACAGAGATTTTGTTGATATGAATATTTTGAAAATTTATAATAAAATAACTAGCCGAGCGATTTCAACAAAACCACTATTTTTCAAAAGAAAAAAGGTCAAAGTTTTAGAAAAAAATTACTCTAGTGCCCAGAAAAATCAGGGGAATTTTTGAGAGGTTTGGCAAAACAATGTTTACATTCGTATTGACAGTGAAATTTATGTAACACTTAATAGTAAAAAAGGGAAAAATATGGTCATAACTTTGGTAATTTTGAAGATAATTGCATGAAGTTTGTGACGGAAGAAAGATTTTTTTGTATTCTTTAGGGGGAGAGAAGTTTTAATTGTGAAATTTAGGTTAAAAAATTTAAAATAATTTAGAAAGTTTGGATTTCGTTGACATTTTTATGAAAGTTGATAATTGTATGTTTATTAATCAAAAAGTTGGAAAGTGAATGTTTAAAAATTTATGGCGGAGCCAATTTTGGATGTTTTATGAATGAAATAGAGTGGTTTCAGAACTTTAGCAGTGATAGAAAAAATTGAAAAAATTTTTAAAGTTGTGTCACTTATGAAAAAATTTTGAAATTTGTAAATGTTATGATCTTAAATTAAAAATAATGAAATAAAATGATCCAAAAACTATGTAAAAGCAAAATTTAGAATGTTTTAGAAGTATAACAATTGGTATTTAAACAAATTAGAATTAATAAAATTTAGAAATAATTTTTTTTAAAAAATTATGTATGAAGCTACCGTATTGCAGGGTCTGGAGATATACTGAAGAAGTTGAAAATGAACTATACTGGTTCCATGTTGATGAAGCTTGGTTTTTCGATGTTTTTGAAGGTTGATAAGCTTTGAAATAGTCCAATTATTGAAGAACACTGAAGAAATTTTAGTTATAAGATTTTCAAAAAGTGAGTTAGCCCTAACGAGCAGCAATCAATCACTCGATTGATTGCTGGATTTAAAATGGCTATAAAAAGTTTATTTGTCGATCGATTTTAAAGATTTTTGCATTAAATGAAAGGTTTTTGGTTTAGTTAAGTAGAAAATATGACATTTACTTTGAGAAAATTTGAAAAACTTGATTTTGACGTATCCAGGATAGAGCGACAAAAAGTTCGACTGTAAACAAAGCTAGCGGTTACGGTTCTGGTTGCTCTAGACAGGATTGTAGTGGTGTAAGGGGACCCTGAACTATACCAGAGGTTAACAGGTTTGATATCCCCCTATCACCAGGCCAGAGCAAGGAACACCCCCAGGAGATCCCAAAGGCGCCCCCCCCCCCAAGAACCGCAACCCGACCATTTATTTAAATTAAGTTTCACATTGGTGGGGCTAAAAAAGCCTGCAGTGGCCTATACAGTAGGCCACTACATCACAGTTCGGTTACAAGTAAATAAGAAATAACAGTTTAAAGTAATTAAGAATAGAAAATAATAATAAAAGTATTAGTATAAGTATGGTAACAATAATAAGTTTAGCATGCCTATTTGAAGGTAAAAGTTCAAAACCAAAGTCCTAGCTGTTTTTAGTCTGAGTCCCAGTTTGAGTCCGAGTCTTCTTCAGTGTTAATGTTCACAATTGTAGGAGATTGGCACAATGAGAGATCTTTGTTAAACAGCAATGTTGCTAGGTTGATGAGAATTTTCCTTCTGTATCGGCATTGGAGGATGAACTTCAGGAATTGGAGATTTGATTGATGTGATGATTTTTTTAGGTGTAGATGTGAAGTTTCTGGGCAGTCGAGGATATAATGGAGTCCAGTTCCTATTGCGCCGCAAATACATTTGTTTGTTGATGCCTTGTTGATTCTATGATAATAAACTGGGAACGGGCCAGGGTTGGTTATAAAGATGTTAAGGTGTGGTATGTCGTGGCAGATTTGTAATGAGACATTTGGAAATAGGTCAAAGGTGAATCTTCCTGTAGGGGCCGAGTTCCAGTAGGATTGCCAGTT
Organism: Latrodectus geometricus; assembly: GCA_026290005.1. NCBI lineage: Eukaryota > Metazoa > Arthropoda > Arachnida > Araneae > Theridiidae > Latrodectus > Latrodectus geometricus. Next base: position 63,068 of record JAPDSC010037551.1, read on the forward strand.
GGTTGTTATTTTTTGTTTGAAGAAGTATTTTAGTGTAGCTTTAGACCATTGCAGTTGTTTGGTGTTTGAGTCCGGGAGATTAGCTGCTTCTTTAGCTTTTTGGTCCGCCAGTTCATTTCCGCTGGTGCCTTGATGAGCTTTGACCCAGCACAGGAAAATTTTATAATTTAAATTGTTTCTAAGGAGAGTTTGGATTTTGTTAATTTGAGTGGTTTTAGGGTATGGATTTTTGATGGCCAAAAGAACTGACTGACTGTCCGTCCAGATGGTTGCTGTTGGAATTTTGTTGGTGATGATGTAGTCAATGGCTGAATAGATTGCAAAAGCTTCGGCTTGAAAAATAGAGTTGAATTTACCGAGTTTAAATTTTTGCGTTGTTACGTTTGTAGAGTTATTGTAAACCACCATGGCCGCCCCAATTCTATCATCCATCTTTGATCCATCTGTAAAAATGTTCCATTGGGTTGGTTGTGGAATCATTGGGTTTTTACGTGGATTGTTGTTGCAGAAAATATTTATTCCCTTGTGCCAGTTGGCAGGATGGTTTTGGTCCTTGTGAGGTGTTGGATCACATGAGTTGTTTGGGATGGTAAGATCTTCTAAAACAAGTTCTCTGTGATGCTGGATTGTTTTAGATTTGTTTGCCTCTTGTTGAGCAATTATTGGTAGTGGTGGGATACCTGCAAGAATTTCCAAGCTTGCTGTTGATGTGGTTCTAAAACATTTGGTAATCAGAAGAAGAAAGTAGCGTTCCAGAGCCAAGAGCTGCTTTGTTTTTGTTGCTGTTAGTGGTTCCAGCCAAAAAGCAACACCATATAAAATTTGTCTTAAGATTACAGTTTTATAAATAATTTTTATTAATTTGCCTCTTAGGCCCCAGTTTAGTGTAGACATTGCTTTGAGGTTTTGAGCTGTTTGAATAATTTTTTGCTTTAAAGATTTAATGTGAGATAAGAAAGAAAGTTTTGAGTCTATTTGAATACCTAGATAAGTTAAAATTTTAACATGTTTTATACTGCAATTATTAATGGTTATTCGTGGATTGTATTTAAGAGTGTGAGATTTTTTTTCCAATTATTTGAATATTTGATTTTGAGGGAGAAACATTTAATTTTAAGTTTGTGCAAAGATTTGAAAAGATTTCCAGAGTTTGGTTGCAATTTGCTTTAAGTTTTTCTTTAGTTGGGCCAGAAACCAGAAAGAGGGTATCATCTGCGAAGGTGATTATATTTGTGTGGTTTGGCCAGTTGTAATTTGATACATCATTAAAAAAGATGTTCCATAATATGGGACCACTTACTGATCCTTGGGGACAACCTCTCACATGTGGTTTTGAGATAAGTGTGTTGTCATGGATGACTGTTATGGTTCTTTCTGAAAGGAAGTTAAAGAAGGTAAATAAAAGATTTTTTGGAAGATTTAATTTGTTAAGGGATGTTTTTAGTCCAGGCCAACATAGGGAGTCAAATGCCTCTAGACAGGAAATAGTGGTGTGGAGGGACCCTGGACTATACCAATGGTTAACAGGTTAAGTTCCCCCCATCACCAGACCAGAGCAAGGAACACCCCCACGAGATCCCAGGAGCATCCCCCCAGAGAACCGTAACCCGACCATTTATTTAAATTAAATTTCACATTGGTGGGGCTAGAGAAGCCTACAATGATCTACACAGTAGATCATTGTATCACATTTCACTACAGTTTTTTGCAGTTTAACAATTTTTTACATATTTAGATTTAATGAAGATATAACATAGAAAGTTGAATTGAACAAATGAAAATAAGTTGAATTGAAGTTCCTTTTTGAAAGAGTTCAAATTTAAAAAGTGCAATAAAAAGAAAGTTAAGGTTTTGAATTTTATGAAAGTTTATAAATGTTGTTGAGTTGAACTACAAATATAGTTTGTTGTTAAAAGTCAGAGTCACAGTCAGAATCTTCTTCTGTGTCTTCATCCCGAGTTTCCGCTGGTTTTGGGTTTTGGCATAGGGAAATGTCTTTATCCATTAAGAAATTGGCTAATTTGACGATTAAGTTTTTCCTAAATTTATCATTCAAACTGAAGATTATGAATTGGTTAATTGGCATATTATTTGGTTTTTTGAGATGAAAGGATTTTGTATGTGGGCAATTCAGAAGGTAATGAGTACTTGTTCCAGTTTTTCCACAGATACAATATTTTGATAAGGCTTTTTTAATTTTAAAGAAGTAGGTAGGAAATGGTCCGTGATTAGTTAAAAAGAAGATGATTTGTGGAGAGTCTATGCAGATTTGTGATGAAACTGTAGGAAAAAGATTGAAGGTATATCTTCCTGTGTCGATGTGGTTCCAATGTTGTTGCCAATTTTTTGTTATATTTTCTTTAATGAAGGATTTAATTGCTGCTTTTGAAAATGGAATTTTGATGATTTCTGATATGGGAAGTTCTGCTGCTTCTTTTGCTAGTTTGTCGGCTGTCTCGTTGCCAATGGTGCCCACATGTGCTCGTGTCCAGTTAAGGTAGATGGTGAATTGCGGATTTTGATGTAGAAGTTCTTGAATTTTGAAGATTAATTGTGATTTTGGAAAAGGATTTTGTAGAGCCATTAAAGTTGATTGACTATCTTTGGTGTTATTGGGATCTATTTTTGTTTTGAAGGTGGTTTGATTTTGTATTTTTGCCATTTTAGTAATAGTTAAAGTTTTGTGAGATAAAATCGTTAAAGGATGGACAATTATGATCAAATGCTGCATGTTCTATGTGGTAGTCGCCGCCATTACGATTTGCCTCAATGCAATTTATGCAGCGATATTTAGTGCTTTTGCAATTTTCTGTTGGATGACAGTTTCCGCATTTTGCGCAATACTGTGCTTTGCAAGGGCAATCAGCTGAATTATGTGTAAAATTTTGGCAGTGTAAGCAGCGTTTTACTGTTCTAAAATTGTCAATTTTAAATTTCGAGAAACCAATAAAAAGAAATTTTTGAGATATTAATTTCCGTGCTAGATAACGTGGCAATTCAAGTATAAAGTTATAGAGGTTATTTTTGTTTAGTGTTTTCCTGTGGTGGATTATTTTAATCGAATTTTCATTTGGCTCCAGTTCCAGATCTTCTTTTATGGTACTAGTTATCATTTCCTTGGAAATCTTTTCAGTTGTATTTAGAATAATTATTCGTTGGAGTTGTGGTGGTTTGTCTTCAACAGGAAGATTTTTTTCAATTAGAGTCTCTTTTAGTGTTTTTAGGTCTTCTAGAGTCTTACATTTGATTTCAACATATTTTGGGCGGTTATAGAGGCCTGCTGGTCAAATTTTTGTTTCAATGTTTTGTAGAGTTTTTAAAGGAGCTGTATTTGATGTTTTTTTAATGATTATCGATTTGTTGTTTTTTACTATTTCACTAAATAGCTTTGGTTTTGGGTTTACGTATTGATCTAAGGTGTTTGTTGTCTGGTCTTTAGTATTTGAGATGGAATCTGTTAGGGTATTGATTTTTGAGATTAAATTTGGGATTGTGTTATCTTTTAGTAATTTTATGTCATTGGCAAGTTGTGATTCAAGTTGTGGGCCATTGAGTTTCATTAGGTCATTCAAAATTTGAAATCCGGTATCACGAATGTTTCGTGGGAGATAATATTTTTCACCTTTTTTAGAAAGAATGATAGTTTGTAGTTTCTCTAATTGTTCATAAAGGTATTCATTTGTAATTGAATTCATTGCTGGTGAATGAGGGAGTTTTTCGTTGGGGGAGATGGTAATGTCATTTTCATCTATGGAGACTTTATCTGTAGTTGAGATATCGAGAGGGGTTTCTAGGTTTATTTGACGTAAGTTTGGTGATGATTGGGCACTTTTTGGTGTTGTAAATAATGATTTAAGGATTGGTTGTGAGAACGCCATGGTTTGGAATTTATGGCGAACGTTATTAGAATTGTTAGTTGTTTGTAATAGGAATAGTCACTTTGTAATATTGGAATTCGTTATTCAGGGGGTTTTAAATTATTTTGAAGTACAAATGGAGAAGATTTTGTTTTATTTAATTTTCTTGATGTAAAATTATTAGAATTTACATTTTTTACAGTATTAGCAAAAAATTTTTTTTAAGTTTGTTATAATGAAATTCGATATATAGGGGTTCTGTAAAAGGTGAATGAGGTTAATACTTTTAATGTTTGAGATATAAACACAAAAATTACATTTTTTACAGTTTTAAGAAAATTTTGAAAAGTTCGTTATATTGAAGTTCGATATGGAGGGGTTCGGTAAAAGGTGAGGGAGGTTAGCACTTTTAATGTAGGGGGTATAAACACAAGAAATTATAATTTTTTAATGTGGAAATACCAGATTTTTGAAAAAGTGTGTTATAGCGGGGTTCGTTATTGAGGGAGGTGTTCGAAAGTTCTTAAAATTGAAAGATCATTAAAAGTTGATAAAAGTTAACAAAACCAGTGGCCAGGAAAAGCTTTAAAAATTTAGCTATTTAATAGATTATAATGTTAAAATTAGTGAAAATTTAGAATTTTGAGGGTTGGCACTGGGGAATTTCCCAAAAAAGAGGTTAAATAGTAATAAAAGGGGTTGGTGCAAGCATATATAGGGAAGTACTAGTAAAGTATGTAATAGAAATATCAAATTTTTTAAAAATTCTGTGGTTTACAAAGGCATAATGCTATAATCAATGAACTAGTGTTAGAAAATTATTGTTGGCATAAGCACGCTAGGAACTGCACAGGTTTAAGAAAAGGGAGTTTCCCTTTTTTCAATGTTTACAATATTTATTGCGAAAAACGTGTTATTATTAAATATTTAAAAATGTAATAACTTTGGAAGTTTTTGATCAATTTTTATGGGGTTTGCGGCGGAGAGAAGATTTTGATGTGGTTGAGCTAATAAAAGAGGTTTTAGAACGCGTTGGGAAATTTATAAAAAATCAGAAAGTTGGAAAATTGTAGGAAATATTTTATTTTTCACAAAGACATGACTGGAAAGTGACTTAGAAAATTTTTAAATGAAATAAAAAAGGGTTCTTAATGAGGTTTAGACTCTTTAGATTCTTAAGAAAGAGGTTTTAGGGCTGTAGAAAAATTTTAAAAATTTAGAAAAAATTTTGAAAAAATGACATGGTTGAAAAATTGTCAAAATCTTCCAAAATCATGCATATTATTCAAGAAACACTATTGTAAATGAAACAAATTTTATGGCGGAGCAAAATTTAAATATATTTCTTTAGAAAAAGAGTGGTTTTAAGTTCTAATTAATTGTAGAAAAAATTAGAAAAATTTTTGAAAAATTATTACTATGGGAAACATTTTGCAAGCAGACAGTAGAAACAAATTTAAATGGATTTAAGTAGCTTAAAGTTATTAAATATGAATTAAATGGAATAAAATAAGTTTAAACTTTGGCAAATGGCTAATAATTATTATGTATAAATGTTTAAAATTTTGTAAATTATGGTTTTTTAATTAGAATAATGTTACCAGTAAGAAGAGGCCATAGTGAAGTTAGTGAAATTTAAAATCAGTCTTGGGAGCTTCCAAATGGTGAAAAACTTGTCCAGTGAGGTCTTGGAGGTTAAAGATGCTGAAGAAATGTCCTTTTAGATCTTGAAGAAATGTAGAAAATACTTTTGCAGGGTTTCAAAAAGTTTCTTAACCCTAACAGGCAGCAATCAATCGCCCGATTGATTGCTAAGGCTAAAATGCCTCTAAAAACTTTATTTCTCGACCGATTTTAAAGATTTTTGGCTTATTTTGAAGGGAATTAAGTTAACTATTTGAAAATTATAAGTTTTTAAAGCGTAAAATTTAGTTTACATGAAATTTATTGAGGTTGAAGAGAGCGTCAGAATTCACGACTGTAAACAAAGCTGGCGGTTACGGTTGGGTTAAAATGCCTCTAGACAGACTTAATTGACGGGAGGGATCCTGAACTTTACCTTAGGTTATCAGGTGGTATCCCAGCCTCGTCGGCAAGAGCAAAGAGCACCCCCAAGGGATCCCAGGGGCGCCCCGATGAGAACCGCAACCCGGTGGATTTATTTAAATTTAAATGTTCACAATTGGTGGGGCTCTAAGGCATGTATTGCTCTACGCAGTAGAGCAATACATCACAGTTCTGGTACAGTTAAATAAGTATGTTTAGTAATTAATTAACATTAATAAATTGTTTAAGAAAAAATTTGGTAATAAATGTTAAAAGTTAATAAAAATATAAATTTGAAAAGTTTAATTAAAGTCCGTTATTCTATAGCATAGTCCATAAACAGTCCATGTCAGAGTCTATAATGTGAGGTTAATAAAACTCCGCTACAGTCCAAGTTTGTAGTTGTCTTTACAGTCCTAAATCCAGTTTTAGTAGTTTCCATTGTCCGTCCAAGTTGCTTTCGATGGTGTTATCCAGTTACTATCCAGGTCCAAAATTTTCTCTTGTTCCTTTTGGGGTGGTCCGTTTTATTCCGAGCCTGTGTCCAGGTTAATGTTTTGGTCTTGATTTAGAATTGTAATTTTTGGATGTTGGCATAAGAAAAGGTCTTGCTTCATTAAGAAATTTCCAAGTTCTATTAATTTGAATTTTCGATGACGTTCCGTTAAGCAAAATTTGATAAATTGGATTTGATTTTGTGATGGTGATTTGGTTATATGGAAAATTTTAGTATGGATGCAGGAAATTATATAATGTAGGCTGGTTCCTTTTTCACCACATTTGCAGAGATCAGTAGTGGCTTTTCCAATTTTAAAGAAGTAGGTAGGGAAAGGTCCATGTTCTGTAATGAAGTTTAGTTGTGGAATTTCATAGCAGACGTCTGTTGAGATTGTTGGAAAAATGTTTTTTAATTCATATTTTGTTGAGCCTGTGATAATAAATAAAGTGTCATCAGCAAATGTAACTATTTTTGAATGATTAGGCCAATTGTGAGATACAATATGATTGAAATAGATATTCCAAAATGTTGGACCGCTAATTGAACCTTGAGGGCAACCTCGTTCTTGTTTTTTAGTTATTTGTGTGTTATCATGGAGAAAGAATAAAAATCTGTCAGAAAGAAAGTTAAAGAGTGTTTTAAGAATATTGATGGGGATGTTTGTTTTATTTAGTTCAATTTTGATGTCTTGCCAGCACATGGTGTCGAAAGCTTTTTGGATGTCGAGACTTACTAAGGCTGTATATTTATTATAATTTTTGTTAAGTTCAAATTGTTGTTTTATAAATAACAGGGCGTGTTCTGTGGAACAATTGGAACGAAATCCATGCTGGTTTATGTTTAGAAAATTATTTATTTCAATATAGTATTTCAGTCTGTTAATTAACAATTTCTCTAGAATTTTTCCAAGGGAAGGAAGTAAGCAAATAGGGCGATAAGAAAGAGGGTCTTTAGGGCATTTTCCTTTTTTTTTTTTTTGAAAGAAAATAATTTGTCCTGTTTTGAAGCTTTTTGGAAAATATTGAAATTTTAAGCAGGTATTCAAAAGATTAATAAAAACATATGGTTGATTTTTGAAAATAATTTTGATTATTGCGTTATCAATGTTGTCTGGGCCTGGTGCTTTATGGTTGTTAAGGTGTTTGATTACAGTAGTGATTTCTTTTTTTGTAAATGGAGGATCTAATGAAGTGTATGTGGTTGAAGGGGTAATATTTTGAAATATATAGTTAGGTGGGTTTGGGGGAAAAGAAGTTGAAATAAGTTCTTCAAAAATTGATGATGGAATTTGAGGGGATTGTTTTGTGTTATTGAAGGGAATGTATAAAGTTGGGTTAAAGAGTTTTCCTGTAGCGATTTTTTCTAAAATGCAATAGGCAGAGGTAGAATTTGAACAAAAAGATTTCCAGCTGTTAATTTTGGCTAAAATAATTTCTTTTTTATATGTAGCTAATGAATGTTTGTATTGTTGAAGAAATTTATTTTTAGTTTGAGTTTCATTTGAGGCTTTGAATCGTCTTCGTAATGCTTTAGTTTTATTTTTAAAAAATTTTAATTTTGGATTCCACCATCTCAGTAAGAATAATTTATTGGGACTTTTTATCGGGAAAGAATTTTCAGCACATTGTTTACAAGAATTTATTATTGAATTTGTTAAATTATCAAGTTCGTTTGTTGTTTGACAATTATTAAGTTGTTGAATAAATGGTGGTAGTTTAGAATTAATTTCTTTTTGAAATTTGTTTCTGTTTTTATTGCTGTTGTATCGACGGTTGAAATTAATGGAATTTTCTTTTTTTAAATAGAATTCGATGTAATTATGGTCTGAACATGAAATATCATCGAGAACTTGCCAATGATTAATATAAGAAAAAATTACGTCGTTTGATAATGTTAGATCTGGCCAACCTATACCGTTAGGGCCTGAAAAAGTTGGTGATGTATTTGAAATGTTAATGATGTTTAAATTGTTTGAAGAAATGAATGATTCAAGAAGAATATTATTAGAATTATAGTTCCATATGGTATTTTGAGCATTAAAGTCTCCACCGATTAAAATAGCTATTTTATGGTAAGAAATAAGAAATGGTTTTAATTTTGAAAGTGTTAGGTTTAAATCATCATTAGGGGATGCGTAAATATTTATTATTAAAATAGGGAGAGGATTAAAGTTGAGTAGGATAATAACAATATCTTGTTCATTAAGTAAAGTAATTGGGTTAATTGGAATGGTTAAAATGATTGCAGTTTTTGGATTTTGAACAGATTTATTATAAATTATTTACCAGGAGAGTGGGAGTCCTCTGATTTCGTTTTTGATTAAATATGGTTCTTGAATGAGGATTATTTGAAAGTTTGAGGAAGTGACAGTTTGAATAAGTTGGGTTTGAGCAGATCTGCTTTTTTGAAGGTTTATTTGTAAAAATTTAAGGTTGGGAAATGTAAGGTTCATAAGGTTAGAGTTGTTTGTGTTTTGAGAGATTGAAGTTTGTGGGGGGTTCTGAGTGATGTTTGTAGACATTTTATTATGTGTGTTTTAATGTTTAATAGGTGGGGGGTTGGAAATTTGCAAAGTCTTGATAGGAGGGGCAGTTAAGATTGTAGGCTGTGTGGGCAGCATTATAATTTGCTCCATTTTTGTTGGCTTCGTAACAATTTATACAGAGGATGTTGGGGGATCTGCATTCTTCTGTTTTGTGATTTTTCCCACATTTGCCACAGTAAAAGTAGTTGCAGGGACAATTTGCTGTTGAGTGATTAAAGTTTTGGCACTTGGCACATCGTCTAATTGTAAAAAATTTATCTATTCTAAAGCCTACTAGGCCAATGTAGAGGAATTTCTGCTCAGTTAGTTTTTTTGAAAAGGGTTTGGGAATTTCAAGTATTATATTTTGACAGTTTGTTTTGTTTAGGACCTTTCTTCTTTTTAGGATGGTTATTGGAATTTCGTTTGAATGTATGTTTAGGTCTTCTTTCAAAGTTTCGAGGATGGTTTCATTAGTGATGTTGGTGGGGACATTTAAAATGATAAGTTTTTGGGATTGGAGTTTCTTATTTTTGACAATTAATTCTTTTGTGATCAATTTTTTCTTGAGTTCTTCTTGGTCTGAATGATTTTTGCATTTGATTTCCAAGTAGTTCCTTCTGACGTATATACCTTTAGGACGTATAGAAGTATCTATAGATTGGATTTCTTTTTTGAGGTCTTGGTTCAGTGATGCTTTTTTAATAATTATCGAAGTATTCTGTTTTAGAATGTCACTGTATGTTTTTTTGTTAGGTTGCTGGGGTGTAATTTGTGGTGTTTTTAAGTTTAAGTTGTTTATTGTTTCATTCAGAGAGTCTATTTTTTTGAAGAGTTAGGGAATTATTTCATTGTTGAGAGTATTAATTCCTGGCAGGTCTGTCTGTTCGTGTGGTTGAGAAGTTGTAAGATTAGGAGTGATTATTGTTTCCAGGATTTGGAGTGCTGTTGTTCTTAAATCTTTTGGCAAATAAAATTTGTCGCCTTTCTTATGTAGGATTATTCTTTTTAGTTCTCTTAGTTTTTGATTGATGGTTGTTGGATCTATTGTGGGGAGGATGAAGGTATGGTTGGAGTTTGCAAGGTGTTTATGTTTAAATCTTCCAATGAGTTTGTTTCTGATAGAGATTTGTTTGGTGATATTTCGGGACTACATTCTGTTATATTGGGATAAGAACTAGAGCGTTGTGGAGTTGCGAAGATTGGAGGTTTTGGTAGCTTTTGTGATGACGCCATTTTCAGGGTAGGTTAAGTTCGAAATAAGGAGGTTCAAGATAGCGAGGTTTTAATTTGTAGTGGTATTTATGTTACGAAGTGGGTTCAGATAATTCAAATGGGATGTATTAGTTGATTTTAGTGTGAAGAATTTGGATTTTAGAGGTTAAAAACCAAAAGTACGATATATAGAGGTTCGTTAAGTAGAGGGTTTCATTGTAGGGGAGATTTTAGTGGATATTTATGAGTTTGGACTAATATAACTGACAATTGGGGTATTTATTGGGCATTACAGATATAAAAAATAAAAAAGTTCGAAATATAGGGGTTCGTTATAATGGGGGGAAATTAAAAACGTTATAAATGGATTCTACAGTAAAAAGTAATAAAGTTTAATGAAATACCTTGCATAGAAAAGGCAAAATTGACAATATTAATGGTAGAAAACTGAAATTTATGTAAAAAAGTGAAAATTACTATGGGTTGGCAAGAATTTTTAAGTTTTATGGTTGGCGGAAGCAGGGTGATGAAGACCAATTGATTGTTAGGAGAAAATAAAGGTTGGCATAAGCAGATTAAGAACTGAACGAAGCTAAGAGCGGGGAAATTCCCTTTTTGCAATGTTTACATATGAAAAATGATAAAAAGCAGTACAAGAAATAATTTTAAAATGAGTGTAACTCTGAAAGTTTTTGGACTTTTGAGATGATTTTTGCGGCGGAGAGAAGATTTTTTAATGAAGTTTAGAAAAAAAGTGGTTTAATAAGCCAGGGGGCCGCCGAAAAATTTAGAAAAAATCACGAAATGACGAAAATTAGGAAAATAAATTTTTCAAAATAGAAGCATAGTTAGCAATGCTTAGAAATTTGGGAAAAATGTTATAAAAATTGGTTTGGGGAATACTTTAATCTTCTATTGAAGGGAGGAGAGTGGTTTTAAAACCAGATAAACATAAAAAAAATTTAGAAAAAATCCTGAAGTTTACTCACTGCAAAAATTTTGGCTGTATCCCAGTGTACGGTACGCTATTTTTATACAATTAATATAATTATAGAATATACAATTAATATCATTATATAATATAAAATTATATTATTTTATACAAATAATATAATTTTATACATTATTATATACAATTAATTATAATTGTATATATGATTACCGTTGTATATATGCTGTTGTATTTTACTATAAATCGTTTGGGTTTTATGTTTTTTCTAAATTAATACTTCACTTTGAGTGATTGGCAACGTTTTGTTTTGTTTTAGAATACGGATGAAAATAAAATAAATAATGGTTGTGA
>JAPDSC010037553.1:0-25007 GCA_026290005.1 Latrodectus geometricus
TTTTTTTTTGAATTGATAATCAAATATCTAATTATGTCTTATAAATAATTATTTGTGTTTATACAATCTAGAAAAACAGAAAAGAGTTATTTAATATCTAAAATATTCACAAAATTTAACTTGGTGTTATTAAAATTTGGATAAATCCTAGGAGCCTGCTCAGCAATAATTGTGCCAAATTACTACTAGATATTGCACTGGAATATATTCTTGATTTTATGATGTAACCTTATAGCATGCTTGAAATATTCCTGAAGTTTTAGTAACTTTTAAAGCTTTTTTCATTTATGATTAAAATTTAAGTGTTTATAGCTGTTTCATTTTTAAAGCATCAAACTGAAATCTAAGATTTGATGTTATATTTTATTTCTAAAGTGTATATCATGAGTATTTATGTTTCTAGTTATATTTTTTGAAAGTATATCAGTTTAAAAAATTTAGATTTTAGCATTAGTGTGTAAAAAGGTATAAATAGTGATAAATTGATTTTTTTTTCTTTTTTTTTTTTTTAAATTCTTCAACAAGTAATGATTAGGTGACTACTACTTTATGAATTATTCAATTAAAATTGCTGTTTATGTAATTCCTTGAGTATTTTGTAGGATTATTTAACATGTATTTTGATGTAAGATTTAATCTGGAGTTTTCAAAAAAATGTGTGTTAAATAATAATAATATTAGAATTTTTCTCAAAAATTTAATTTTTTCCAAAAAACTTTATTTTTTATTTTTATTTTTGTTTTTTTAATATATATATATATATGTATATAAATGTATTTTATTTCTGTTATTGATTTAGTTTATTGTCCATTTCTCTCCAGGATTAGGTTTCATTTTCACTGATATTTTTTTAAGGTGGTCATTATTACTCGGTTAATTAAAATTAGAGTTTTCATAAAAATGTTATTTTATTTATGTTGTAGATTTAGCTTTATTACCCTGTTGTCTCCAGGGTAGATAATATTACACCGATGTTTTTTAAGGTGGATGCTACTGTCTTGTTAATTATATCCTGTTAATTAAAATCCGAATTTCGTAGAAGTGTGTTTTATTTGCATTATAGATTTAGTTTAATTGCCTGGTAGTATCTGTGGTAGATTGTGTTGCTCTGTTTTTTAATGTGGGCTTGTCTTCTCTCCTGGTTAATTTAAATCTGAGTTTTCATTAAAGTCTGTGTTATTTAGTTTTATTGCCTGGTTGTCTCTTGCTATAAATTGCACAATATATAGTTTGTAAAAGTTTTTTAATGTGTAATCTTTGCAAAATTATTTTCTAATAAGTATTTTAATATTTCTGTAGTAAGTACAATGATGTATTCAAAATTTTATTGTTTGAAATTTAAAACAACAAAGATTGCAATCTTAAGAGTTCAAGTTTGAATACGATCAGGATTTTAAAAACTGGATATTGTGTGAAATGAAGTAATTTAAGGTGCCGAGATAACTGTACAGTGCTTGATGTGAAAATCGGAAATAGTGCCAAACTCAAGCTGGCTCCAAGGATTTTATCAAAATTTAAATTTATTATCAATTTAATTTGATGTTTTTTTATGTATTGATGTAAGTGTATAATGTTTTTCTTTTTAACTGCACCCAATTTAGAAAATGTAGTTTTTATTTTTAGGTACAACAGTTCATATACTTTGCAAAACTCACCAGATGTAAGTTTGATTCTTGTATATTTAAATTAACCTTTAACAAAATTAATTTTACTCCAATTAAAAATGCTTTTGCTAAATGATTTTATTTTGCTTTAATTAGACAAAATTAATGTTTATTTAATTGATACTTTTGCTTATATATCATGAAGTATTTTGGCTTTTAACATTTTAACCAAAAACATTGACTGTTGAACATTTTTACCAAAAAATGCCACTAAATGTTAAATTTTATTTTTTCAGAATGTTAGAAAAAAAACCATACCAATTTATATTTTCATTCAAACAGATATGTTTTATTTTTAATTCATATTCCAATTTTAATCATAAAAATAATTTGCATTAAATTAAAAATGATATAACATAGTTCAAATATGAAAAAAGTATATAAAATGTGAATTTGGTCACAAAACTTCTGCATTTGGGAACTTTTCTATTTCATAGAAATGGTTGATAGGATAATATGTAATTTTTCATTTTGCTGAAAGATTGGAGTAATTATTGATTTGACTATACTAATAATTACTCTATAATTCCGTAAGTTATGAATTTTCTAATTATTAGGTATTTTCTTGATTTTTTAATTGAATATTATATTGCTTCACTATTAGATTAATTCTCATAAGAGTCTGAATTTTAAACCAATTTTTCTTCCCAGTATTTAAAAAATTTTTTTTATTATATTGTGATTTATAATATTACTCATATCAATTGTTTATCTACTACTTAAAATAGAATTGTATTATCCAGCTATAAATTGAACATCTTATTTTGTATTTAATAGAAAAGTGTAAACATTTAATTCGCTTTTATATTTTTAATTTATAAGTTATGTTTGAAAATATATTTCCATGGAATTTATTATTTAATGTAAAACAATAGTTAAAATTTATTTATTAAATTTATTAATTTTAGATTTACTAGCTACATTAAAAATATAAATGGTAATTCGAGATTTTTTCATTTATTATTAATCTTCTTTTCCAGATTAATTTGATTTCATTATATTGACTTGATAAAGTTAAGATGATTTTTCAATGATTGGTGAATATGAGAATTCCAAATTAAAGATCCTTGATAATAAAATCAATTGACCTGTAACACATTTTTCATGCATTTGTGCATTAAATAATGCTTTTTTACTTATAAAATAGGTAAAATAATTTAAATGTTTGTGTTTTATTATATTATTAACTTTAAAAAAAGTTCAGTTCATTATTTAAATTGCATACTTTAATTTTTGGAATTATATATATAAATTTCTTATTTTAAAAAGTGTTTTTAATGTATTAGCACTTTTTTATTTTTACAATCTTTCTATATCTTATACCAACAAAGATAATTTATGTGATAATAATCAAAGTTCATTATTGCAACAATAATTTTGTATCTTGTGCAAATTTTGGTTAATATATTTGCTTTCAATTTTTACAGACTAATTCTTTTATCCGTTGGTGGTTTATAATGGATGAATTTGGTTCCACTATAAAGCATGCTGAAGAACCAACATTTATAATTGTGCCTTTTTTTTATATACCAGATAGAATTACATATTCCTTACTATTTCCAAAAGCTCCAGTTGATGAAGGAGGTAAATATTTTATTCTTAATTTTATGATTTCCTTTAGTGTATTAAGTAAGTTTTTTTAATTGTGTGTGAAATATTATTTGTTAGTTAACATGAGATTAGTAGGTATTAGTAGCTATCAAAAAGTTAATAAGGGAAGAATGTAAATATTTAGAGTTATTATTAAAATTCATCACCATAATTTTTTCACCCTATTATAAAAACTATATTTAAAAGTTTTTTTTTTAAATTTAAAATATTTTTTTAATATTAATGAGTTTTAAATAGCCAAAATTCTGAATCTGAAATATTTTTAACAGAAATAAATATAGAAGCATCAGAATCGTTTATTCAGTTGACAGATATTCATTATCTAAGTATGAGAAAATGTCAAGCAAAACAAGATATGTAGATAATTTATTAACTTTATAATTTTTTTGAATTAGGCAAAATATAAATTTGTTAGTTTTTATCATGTAATGAAATTTATTTTTCCAAATTCCTTCAAATATTCATATATTAATATAGGTATATTAATACCACTATCTATGAAAAATTTTCTTAGAAGTCTGTTCACATTGGATATCAAAATGCCTCACAACAGTTTTTGGTTAGGTTGTCATACTTTGCAATATGAAAACGTATATGACAGAATTTAGAATAAAATATTTTGTAAAAATAAATTGATAGAAAAGCATTTTGTAATTGATGTGATTTATTTGAAATAGTAAAGAATAAGTTTTTAGTAGAGATATCCTCAATATTTCAAAATCCATGTACAGGTCAGTCAATATTCTAATAAGTTATTTTAAAAATCTTCAAAAAATACCTTATCTTCTATTAAGTTTAAAGTGCTGATACTAAATTTAATATTGAAGTTGAAATAAAAAAATATTTTCATATATAGATATCATTCATAATAATGTTTAGAGTAATTATTGTTGCAAAATTTAAAATATTGTATGACATTTACTAACAATATGCAACTTAGTATATAATAAATATGCAAATATTATGAGTAATTTCAAAAAAGAAAATGCACTAATTTCTTGATTCTGATTTAATATAATTTCAATTATTACATTTGTTAATATAATTTAAAAACTATAAAATGTTGTCTGTGGTCAGAATTATATAAATCATTTAATGAATAATGAAAACTACAATCATATATTATTTTAAAGTACCAAAAACAGTATTTTTAAAAATGAATCATATGTTAATGTATTTGATGTATAGCTCTAAAAACTGATTTTTTTATGTGATTAAAATATAAAAATGATTTTATTTTTTAAAGGTATATGAATGTTTTTCACTATAAATTATATGTAATTATTTTAGTACTTATGTAATTACAGTTCTGATTTGTAAATTTATTATGCAATGTAAAGAAATTACTATTTTTTCCTGTATAAAATCCTATAAATCCTAAATATAATAAACATATCATCCACAAGGCCTTTTTTCAAGTAAAAGCATTGTGTAATCTGCAGTTGCTTAAAATGCGGCAAATAAATGGAAATATATACTGTTAATTATGTGGTGTCACATAAAATAAAAATACACAGTATAATTAAATGTATAACAAATTATACAGAAACAATATTATGAGAACATGTGATTGGGTCTTATTCAGATCCACCTCATCACCAAATAATAATTATGAGTAAATTAATTTTTTAAATGAGATTATACACACATTTTGAAAATAAAATATATTTGTTTTGTTAAAATCAAGGGAGCAAAAGAATTATTTTTGAGTTGCACATTGGCTACTTTTGTGTGTGTATGTGCGTACAGGCTTGTTTTGTTTTCCTCCGTACATTAGCACCTTTGTCACTGTTTTTATTATTTGCATTCTGTATTAGTTTAAAATCTGCCATTTAACTTGGATGCTTTCGCTTCCACATGATTTATGAACTACAATATTTTCAAAACAAAAAACTCAAATAAAAAAAAATGAAGTAAGACAATGTAATATTCTTCAGAGCAAAAGAATTTATTCTTGAGCTTAACTGGACAAAATTGATTAGAGCTGCAGTTTGTCTGTTAAAACATTAAGGTTTTCAGCACTTTCTGTTATTTATTTTTAAAACATAAACAGTATTGCTTAAAAAAATTTATTGCAAACTTTTCTGATGGAAAATGTTTTTATCAGATTATCTGTGGTAGCATATAATATGCACATTCCAAAAATTTTAACACATAATATATGGACCATATACAGGAAAATACAATAATTGCTTTTCATTTTTTTGTAGTTATTTTAGATATATTTACTATATACCAATCAATTTAATGTTCATCAATAATTGTTATTTTTAAATGTTTGGTTTTTTATTTTAGATGAAGTTACAGTTTGCTATCCTAGATTTGAAAACTCTTTGTCTGAAGAAATGAAAAAAATTTTAAAGTATCCATGGGAAAAATGTGATTTGTCTGATATAGATTTTATCCAATCAGAACCAGATTTTGAATATTTAACTGTAAGTTAATTAGTTTTTCATGTTCTTTATTGTTTTGAATTCTATATTAAACATTGGATCTAGACAGATTAGCAGGAAATTTTCATTTTTTCAGCACATCAATTATAAATAATATTTCATAAGATAATTATACTATAATTTTAAAATCATTTCATCTACAATTTTTCATTGATTTTGTGCAAAATTTTTGTTTGTGGATTTGACTTGCATATTAATTTTTACACTTGAGTATTAATTCAGCCAGGATTGTAATTTACAATAGATTCAGAGCTATATTGAAAATATCCATGTTTAAATTAGGAATAAAAACACCACAAATTATTCTGCTTTAAGAGAGATTATGTTATTAAGAAGAAAAAAAAATGTTTTTAACAAAAGAAAGAATGAGCTTGGGTTTGGAAATAATTAAATGCTTTTGTTTTGGCTGTCGGAAAAGTTTATGCTATGTAACTCTATGTAAGAAAGAAAAATACTGAATGATTGGTGCATTAATAAGATAAACTATTCAATTCTAACTCTCGTTATTTTTGATACTCATATATGCACTCATGTTAATAAAATTTAATAAAACTGTAAAAAGGGATGGCAAAACAGCATAAGATAAAATTCTAATACTTTTTTTTTATGATTTCATCCTTGAAATAAATACTAGTAACATTTATTTTTTATTTATTAACAGTTTAGTTACTTGATTTGTAGTTGAAAACTGATCATATAGTTTAGATTATTCTCTACAAAAAATATTGATAAAAAGACTGCTGTGGAAAAATGAATAGTACATTTTTCCTTTGTTCTGTTTTGTTTATTCAATGCATTAACTTATAATTTTTTTTTTTTTTACTTTACTACATTGAAGAGCATGCAATGTATAATAAACAACTTTGTTAGTTACTCTCATTGTAAATGTTCTATGATAACTGTATAAATTTGTACTTAAACATTATATTTGAAGTAAGGAAAATATCTTAAAACAACATAAAATTGTATATGACTAAATGTGTTTGAAAGTTGAAAATGTATCAAAATCCTACATGAAATTACTGTAATTAAAGCTAATTTAATATAATACAAATATCAGTACTTTCTTTCACTTAAAATTTTAAGCAGAATCTTTCACTTAAGAATTTTCTACTTATGTAGTCTTCCTGTTTAATGAAATTGTAATCTTCTTTAAACCTGTTTATTCATATCTTTGTTGAATTCCCATTTTTTGGTCGTCTCTCATTTATTTAAAAGTTTTCTTAAGAGCTCCAGTTAGTATGCAAATGATAGTAATACTTTATCAACTGTATTTTGTATTTTTAAGAAAAAACTTAAGAAAATTGTTTTTTGGAATTTTTCTCAAGCATTAAAAAGAATATGATATTTAATCAATCATTAATTTTTTTGCTCTTAGGTCAAGCAAACCTGATGTAAAGATTGAATGTTTGGCTCTTTAGTTAGTTTTCAGTTGAACACAATTCTTAGTGTTCTTACTGTTCAATTTCACACATCCATACTTTTCATCTCAACTTAGTGTGGATAATTATAATATTGAGTCCATTTAAATCTGAGGGTCCCAGTTGAATTAATCAGTGTGTCGAATATTATATAATTTAAATTAAGTTGAGTTAAAGAATTGTTTTTGATTATGTTTATTTGAATATTATATTTAAAGAAAAAATTATTTTCATAAATCTTTAAATTTATGTGTAAGAGTGGGTAACAAAATTTCAAAATTATGAATAATTTAAAATCAAATGTCTTTCATAAAAAATATATTAATAAAAAATAAACTATCAATAATAATTATTATATCATATAGCATTTAATTTAATCCTTCTCTTTTATTCAATGTAGTTTATGAAATTATCTTGATATTCCTGTTTTTTTTATCCGTGAATATTTATATTTTTATTTTAATTGATTGATAATTCAATTTCTTACTAAATTAGAAAAAACTGGCTCTACTTCTAAGTAATTGGATAAAAAACATTAATTATTAAGTTAGAAATGGTTCCTATAAGGTTATGTCAATAATTAAGAGAGTTAGATTTTCGATAAAAATATTATAAACTTTATTATCTCATTATAAAGTTACTGATTATTTTAAGTAATTTTTCTGTATTAAATTATCCATTAAACATTATCAAATTATACCTAAAAATATTTGTTATATAAGATTAATTTAAGTTTATTTAAATGCAGAAGTTAAACTAATTTAAATGTAGTTATTGAGATTAAATACTTGAAAAGATATATTAAGTTTTTGGCAATACTAACTTTTCTGCAAAATCTTATGTTATACAAATAGTTTAATGATCATTTAATGTCATAATTGTGGTTTAACATATTTTTGTGTATTAGCTTAAAAACTTTGAATTCTAATTAAATTTTTTATGTATTGATATACTCAAAATATTATTTTATATATTTCGTCGTTTATTCGAAATATTATTTAATTAAAATAATCTTTGATTCCTTTACAGTCTGGTCGTGTCATAGAGGAACTTCCTGATGATAATGTAGAAATCCCACCTCTTTCTAAAATAAAAGTTTATACAGATTATCCTGATGTTTCTGAACATTTAAATCTTTCTCGTTTTTATTTCACTAATGATAAAAGTGAGGCACATATTTTGTGGCTATCGGAAAGAGTATGGAATTATAGGTAGGTAAACAATAATTCATTTCATTATTTTTAAATTAAAAAATTTTCTACCTTAAAATTTATATCTGAACATTAACTAGTCCAGTGATTCCCAAAGTGGTCTATATCGACCCCTAGGGGTCTATGTCAGCGAAAAAATATTTGGGGGTCCATGAAATTAAAAATGGGGGTCCACGATAGTGGATCTCAACACATACACTGATAGTACCTATTTACTTACAGCATACTATCTTATAATATCAAAACATATACATTATTTATAATATAGTGCTGTTACCAATCTCCTAACGAAAAAAAGAAACAGACTGGACATCATTACCCGAGGAGATTTAAGATTAACCCTTACAAAATTGATGCCAAATGTTGATAATTTATTATTAAAGCATCAGGTTCATCCTTCTCACTAAAAATATTGACTTATTGCGTATGTTATTTTATTTATAGTTTATTTTATGTTTATTTAATGTTACGTATATTTTACATAACAGATACAAAATTTTATTTTAAGTAGTTTTAATTTAAATTCAATTAATAAATGTATAAATTAACATGTGTTTTTACTTTAAGTTTTTAACACTAAACTTCACTACAGTTAGAAATTTACAGGAAATCAATATCAGGTAAGTAGGGGGTCTACCCAACACGGAAAAACATGGCAAGGGGTCTACGACACAAAAATGTTTGGGGAACTCTGAACTAGTCCATTCAGAGTTATTCCATTGCTTGTATTCAATTTGTTTCATTTCCTGACACCTAAGATTGTACTTATTTCTGCTATTTATATTTTCAAATCTAGATAACTCATTGTTAGAAAAGTTATGTGTAATCAATATTATATAAAACTTGATTAATTTTATAAAAGATTATAAATTTCACTATGAAATAATGTTCTTTGCTAGGACAATATTGTATAACAAATGTCAATAATTTAAGGTAAATTTCCTACTAGTGAAGTTTGAAGTTTATTGTAGATTATTATTATTCAGGCCTTCAAAAAATTTATTGCAATGCCTAACGGGCAGTAAATTTAGTTTGCAAGCACTTTTGCCTGTTAATTGAAGAATACCTAATTATATTCAGATCACGCATTGCATAATACTAAACATAATTTTTTATTCATGTACTATACTATAAAGAATAAAATCTTTCAATAAATATTTGTCTCATAAATCATACCTATTACCCAGAATTTACTTATGCTATTCTAGGTATATCGAGAGTCTTGCCATTGAATATAATTTTGATGTTTCCTTAAAAATAGACTTTATATTAACAAATAGCTCACAACCAATTAATATTTTAAAATACTTCTATATTATAGAATACAATTTTACTTTGAATTAAATTTAATTACACATGTAAGTGTTAATGTGCAGGTTTATTTACTTATGACAATGAAAAAATATTTTCCACCCTTTTTGTAAAATTTATTTTTGTTTTGTAAAAATGTGTAAAACTTTTCTTATGTGAGTTATACACATAGTTTAATTAAATAAAATGCCTGCTTATTAATTCATCACAAAATTTACTTCTTTAGATATCTGGTAATAATAATATTTCAAAATGTGAAAGGAATATTGTTCATTTAAAAATTATTATATTAAAATTATATTATGCAAAGAAATGTTCTCACACTATGTAAGAAAATTAATCTTTAATAAGTATTTTTTTGCTGGTTTATTCCAAGTTGAAACTATTCCTTGATAATTTGTGATAAAAAATAAATACTTAAAAACATATATGAATTGTAGTTTTTATTAAATGAGATAATTATATTGTAAAAGTACATAAACTATGCCTCAGCTTTTATGAAGAAATTTTCCTATAAACATTCCCTTAAAATAATTTATTAAGTCTTCTAATCATTAAATTATTTTTAGGCTGCTTGCTGAAACTCCAAACAATTCATTTTATGTTAATCAGTTCCCCTCAGAACAAGTATTGATCAACAAGGATTTGCTGGCTGTTGTTTGTCGAAGATCTTGTGATGGTCCAAACTTTGATATGCATACTTTGAACTCTTACCCTAGATGGTTGCCAACTACTTTCAGTTTATTAACAGAACTACCAAAATTTGTTTCTTATTTTCAAAATAGAGAAAAAAGGTTATTTTTTTTTTCAATTACCTTTATTCACCTTAGTGACTTTAATTATTTTGAAAAACTCTGAAGATTAATTAAAAGTAATATTGTAAATTTGAGATGTATTTTTAGAATTTTACAGTGAGATAAATTTAAGGAATATTTGCAATATTATGGAAATATGTATTACTTAAAAGCTTTACGATTTGTATATCTAGTATTCTTGTAATATATATTTTAAGTATGAATAAAGTAAAAGAAAAAATATAATATTACCTGTTGTGCTTAATGAATGAGAGTATTAATGTTTGAAGAAAAATGCTTATTGTTCAAAGAACATGTTTTTATATTTTAGGAATTTGGATAATACTTGGATATGCAAACCATTTAATTTAGCCAGGGGTTTAGATGTCTACATAACCAATAATTTGGATCAGATAATTCGCCTAACTGAATTAAGACCTATGGTAATTCATTGTCTTTTAAAATATTTAAAATTCTTAAGGAAATATTTATGAAAGAGGAATTAAAATAATTTTCTCACAAATTGTGTTTAAACAATGATTTAAATTCAAAATATTGTCAATTGCTTAATATCATTCAAAAAATAAATGTGATTATAATATTAAAGAATAGTAATTACGATTTTAGTTATAAAAGTATATTGCTATAATTATATGTATTTTGGTATATTCCTATAGATATTAATAAATACAAACTTGTTATTTTATGTCTAACACAAAAAGGAAGGTGAAAACAAAATTAATTTTCTTCCATTGTTTTGTTTAATATTAAATAGGGATTCATTAACAAAGCACGTAGAAAAAATAAAATATTTTTGGTATTTTCTTACTATTTAATTTATTTTACAAATCAGTTTTTTTCTAATGTTTCTTATGATACTAGATAATTTTCATTACTAGTTCTATTTCATATGTTCCTATCTTTTTTTTTTTTTTTTTAAATTCTCTGTTAACACAAAAATGTGTTAAGTAAAATTCAATTTTGTACATTTTCAGAATTTATTTCTTCAAAAGATTATTTCTGTTAAACATTTAAAAGTAATTTATGATCAGAAAATTAATAGTATTTTGTAATGATAATTTTATATTAAAATCAGAAATATTTTTTATTTGATTTTTGTACAAAACTATTGAGAACTAAATATTAAGAAAATTTGAGACAGTAAGAAAATACTTATTAAAATGAATGGAATTAAATTAAGAAAAAATATATATTAAAATTAAATAACATTTAAAATATTTTTTCTTGCTGATTTGCTGATTAATGCTTTGTATTTTTGTAGATTGCTAGTAAATACATCACTGATCCAGTTTTATTTCCTTTGGAAAATAAAGGCTTAGTCAAGATGGATTTGCGTTTCATAGTTTTATTAAAGAGCATTCAAAATTTTGAGCTTTTTGTCTATAAAAGATTTTGGATAAGATTTGCTAATAAGTGAGTACTGTAGCTTATTTTTTTCAAACTTTTCAATAATGTAATGAATAGCTTAAAAGAGCATACTTCACTTAAAATACGGTTGTAAATGTTGGCATTAATTTCTTTAAACAATTATGAGAAAATATTGTATTTCATTGTAGTGTCTAAAAATATTTAATAAAGCATTTTGTTTTTATATTCATACTGTTTTTTCCAAAGTAAACATTTTGCTAGTTGTCTAATTATTTTTCCTTTTGAAAATATATTACCTTGCATTTTTCAATTTTTATGTATAGATTGTTGATGAATTCTAATTAACTTACATTGAAAATGTTTAATAAAAACTTTTTTTTTTTTTTTTTTTTTTTTTTTTTTTTTTGCAGTTACGATAATTTTTTTAAATCTCTATCATGGCTCTAACTTTCAAGTTTTAAATATTATTTCAAAATGGTTTATAAAAAACACATTGTGTTTTATATTACAGTTTTATCATGACATTTCTTGAATTATATTTTTAAAGTTGTAAATAATTAGTCTGCAGAATCCAGTGAAAATTTATATATATATAGCTGTCTTTTTAAAATACATATTTATATACTTCTTTAGGTGTATAGTATTTGTTGTCTTGTTTTCACTTAGTTGAATTTTAAAAATTGGGAATTTATATGAATGAGATTTATATATAATTTTTTGTATACGTTTTTAGGCCCTTTTCACTTGATGATTTTGATGACTATGAGAAACATTATACTGTAATGAATTATAGTGAATATCCTTTGCAGCAAGTAAGTAAAGTGTTTTAGAATAACAGGAATTTTAATGTTAGGAATGCGAGTTTTAATAACCGAAAATATGGGGCTCTTTTTTTTTCCAGATGTATTGCCATGATTTTATTGAAAAATTCGAAGCTTATTATGGATCCTATAAATGGAAAGATATTGAAGTATGTATACAGATAGAAAAATTATTTATTTGTATTACACTGAAATTTTTTTTAGTTTTTAATTGAATAAAGTTTTTAGCAAAGAAATAAATTATTATTTCAAATATTCAATTTTTTTAAATGATTATGAATTATTAATTTCTTACAAGATCATTTTTGTGCTGCCTGAATTAGCCATGTACTGCTTAGAATAGTAATACTGAGAATATTTGAAAAAAGTGAAAAAATTTTTTTAATATTAGAAAAGAGCATCATAATATATGTGAGTTTATATGTTAATAATAAATACCTGAATTTGTATTTTTATGTATATTTTTGAAAAATAAACATTTTAATATACTTGAAATAACTATTTTTAACCTTTTAAACTCTTGTATAAAATGCTTGTCTAAACTAATTTTAGACAAAAACCTTTATCAAAAAAATTGTTTTAAGAACATGTAAATCAATGTATTTTTTAAATTAAATTACTTTTTAAAGTTAAATTTCTATTCGTAATATATCATTACTTATTTAAAATGAACTTTCTACCACTTACGTTATTTAAGTAACACTTATAAAGTCACTTTTTTTAATTTAAAAAAAAAAAAAAAAAAACAATTTTTGTATATTGTAAAAATTTATCACAAAAGTAGTTAAATTATTTGTTGAGTGTTTTTATTTTTAAGGGTATACAGTCAATAAAATTACAATGAACCAATAAATATTAGTGAGTTAGCTTTTCATGAATACATACCTTTATAAAACAAGACAAAAATAAGTCATAGAGAAAAGTCCTTCCGATTTATTGTAAAATTAATATTTAATTAAAACCACAAATTATTTAATTTATTTTTAATAATAAAAAATTGATCCACTGATAATGTTTGATATAAATGAATGTCAATTTTTCTTTATAGTAAATGTAATCCAAATAATTTTGGACTTATTGGTCTCTGATTTCAAATTCCAGTATAATTTTGACTGGTTATTAAAAGTTATAGTTGTTCAATCTTTAGTCACAGTAGTTTTTGAAATATTTGAATCTGAAAAAAACATTTTGACACATTATTAATTTAAAGCAGATATTATTATTATTATTCTGTGGTTGATGTTGACGTGCGTTTAAAAATTATGTTGGAAAAATTAAGTTTTAAAAGATTTATTTTCAATGATATCAATGTTTTCATTAAATGTTTTTTAATTACACTTCTTAAATGTTGAGAGAAAAAAATTTTAAATAATTATGTGAACCATACAAATAATAACCAGAAAGATGAAAAAATTCTATTTTTAATGTTTTGTTCAAAGGTACATTTTTATTTTATTTTATTTTACTCTAAATTAAGAACTCTATCTAATACTATGCTTACTGTAACATATTTAAAGATTTTGATTTAAGTTCTTTTATTGAATTTCAATATAACTAGAAATATTAAGCTTATAGAATATATTGAGAACTAAAAATAATTTGTGTTTTAATTGAACTGAATATTCAATTTAGTCTTCTAATTAGTTAAAATGAATCATTTTGAAATAAATATAGTGCTTGCAAATGGAAATTGTGAATTTTGTAAGAATGGTGAATGATGCATGCTGTATATAATGGTATATGTTAGGGTACAATTTTTTATTGGTGCTTAGTAAATATACAATGTAAATAGTACTGAAAATAAAAGGTTGAAAAAAATCTTAGTTTTTCAAAAGAAATAATTTATTCTTAAATCACTGATCAAAAGTATGTAGATGCCCAACTTTTATTCAATTATTTCACTTTATTAATATATTGTAAGTATATAATAAAAATAAATTATGATTTATTTATATATATTATGTTTTTTTAATTAGTGTTGGAAAATTTGCAATTGTTAGTAAATATGTTTAGTATTTATATTAAAATATTTTTTATTAAATTTTTATTCTTAAGCTTGACATTTCAATAATCCAAATTGTTATCATATTTATAAAAATTTAAAGGCGAAATATTGCTTATAGCAAACCATTATGAGCTAAATGTTATTTAATTCATTAAAAAATGTAATGTTTTGAATTTAAAGGCAGATATCCATAAAATGATTAAAGAAATCTTCATAGCCGCTGCAATGAAAGAACATCCTGCTGGGATTGGTTCTTACAGCGGATCTCGAGCAATGTATGGTTTAGATGTCATGTTAGAATGGGATCGAAGTGAAGAAGGTAATCATTACTGTTTGTAAATTTACATTATATATTTTTTGCTACCCACTATTGCTTTAAACAAAGATATTTTTTTTAAATTTTAATTGAATAATTTCATATTTATTCAAATAATTATTCATTAAATTTAAATTCCTTTTTATTAATTATATTTTTAAAATTTAAGTAAATTTTTTTTTTTCTTACCATAGAAAAACTGTAATACTATCAAGAAACTATTGTACCTAATTTTGTACTAATCTTTTAACTAAACTAATCCAAATTCTTTTTAAATTATAACATAAGGCATAAGAAAGAACTATTGCTATTGTAGTGTATTTGAATTATGGTATTTAAATCAAATATTTTTATTTAGTATTTATATTAATTTCAGTTAAATTTTTAGAGTATTACAAAATAACTTCTCATTATGCAGTGTATTGTTATTGATCAAAGTAATAATATTGGAAATGGATTTTATCTAAAAATAGAAATACTTATTTCAAGATTTTTAACAATATCAATCCTTGATACAATTTTATGACATAAAAATCAACTAATTTGCATTTTAACATTTACAATATTTAAAATCATTGATTCTATATTTTCTTCTAGAAAAAATTAAGTTTAAAAGACGTTTTTTCAGTTTCATAAATTATAAATGTTTTTTTTTAACACATCAATTCATCTGTATAAGAAATTATATAACCTTTTTGAGAAAAGTATGTGACATTTTTATTATTATTAATAATTGATTTTCTCTTTCCTTTGAACTCTACTATTTGATCATATATGTATTTATATTATAACTTTCATTAAGAATATCTTATAAAATGATATACTTAATTTATTTATATATTTCAGTCCCTTCTATTAATCCGATGATAATTGAAGTAAATTGGATGCCTGATTGTAAAAGAGCATGCCAGTACTATCCAGACTATTATGATGATGTGTTTAGTGTCTTGTTTCTTGATGAGGTGACGGATAAAAATGTTGTGCAACTTTAAATAAATTTGAAAATAAATATGTACAAAAAATTGGTATTTTGTCTAAATCAATTTTTTTGATCAGTGAAAATTTTAAGTCATTCTTAATTAGTCTTCAGTAGTATTGTTATACCAAAATATGTAATTTAACCCTTTAATATTGTATTTTAATTTGTGGAAGAAAGAAAAATATTTCAGATCCAATAAGTATTATTTTCAAAATTTTTATTTTTAACAAAAGTTATTAATATGTTTGTGAAAAAATACATATTTGTAAATTGAATTAATATCGAAACTTATACAACTTATAATGAAAAATTCAATTCTCAAGATTCCTTGCTAATTTCAGGATTCTTTCCATTTTCTCTCTTTCAATGGCAGCAAATTTTGATAATTCCATTGTTTCAAAAGTCTATAAAAAAGGTATAAATTTCATTTTGAATGTAAAATATTTTACTTTCAATTGTGCAGGATAGATAACAGCTGTAAATTTGAAGTTAATAAAAAATAGAAAAGTATATTATTTTAAAAAAATACTCATATCTTAGATGCATTACCTATTAGGAAATATTGGTACAGTAGAATCTCAAATACTTAAGCTTGATAATCTGGTAGTTTGGATAACTTGGGCAAACCCTAACGAGGCAAAAAAAGTCGAAAAAAGAAAAAGAAATTGGCAGAAATCGAGTCATGATGTGTTGGAGAATGTGTATGGAAGCATTTAAAGAAATCATGATGAAAAGGGATTTAAATGAAGGACTTTGTTTGGTTTCCCAAAGTTAGAGAGAAAGACACACTAATTAGTGTGCAATCTCACAAGAGAAGTCCTTAAAATTTAATAAAAAATTTGAAAAGGACAAAGATCCCGAATTATTTGTAAGTGCTGGTTAATTTGATTGCTGAAATAAGTGCTATAGAGTGTGGCTGCTCAGTATTTGTGGGGAAAAACTATCTGGGAATATAGAGAGTATGTCTTAGTTTAAGGAAAACTTTCAGAAATTTATTGAAGTTGAAGGTTTGATTGGAAAACAATTGTACAGGATAAGTCACATTTAAACAACAAACTGTTACCAGCAAAATACTTTTTTGCTGGTAATGGTTTGTTGTAAGCTTTCAAGAAAGAATATGAGAGTTACAGTACTATTACTCTGTAATGTATCAGGTGGGAACAAATTAAAACTTTTTCGCATTGGAAAATCAAAGAAACCAGTCATGTGTGAATGAGTTGTGCAATTTTCAAAGAATGGTTCCGTGTAGTATTTATTCCATTAGTTGAGCAGTTTTTAAAATCTGCCCAGGAACACTATTCTGATTTTGGACACCCAAACTTTGAAGAATTAAAAAAATGAGGACATACAAACAATATTTTTATTTTTACTCTAGATTAATTTCGTTGTCATTTTGTAAATAACTGAGTTGTCAAAGCACTAATTATAACGAAGTAGTCTGCTTCCTCTTTATAAGAAGAAAATCAATTTTTATATCTGAATTTATCGCTTGTTTAAATAAAAAATTATGCATACTTAGAGCTTATCTAATAATGCATTTTAAATTATATTAAATATACTGAGAAATATTGTTCTTATAACTTACTTTTAGAGAAGACCTTAAATTTGGCGAAAGCTTGAAACTTGTTACACAACCCCTAAAAACAAATAACGAAGACATAAAGTCACATGACAAAAGAAAAATATTTTAAGTGCATATCAATATTAATGAACTTACTTATCATCACCTACAATAATAACTGGTTTGACTGGATTGAATTGTACACTGGTAAGATTTACATTTTTCTTTGTATACAAGTGATAGGAGGCTGTTGGTTGATGTCTGTTCATCATAATGTCTAATATATGTACCTAAAAATAGTTTTAAATGGAGTATTTAGATTGATAATGCACAAATAAGGATTTAATACTTTCTGTAATGCACTTATTATTTGGTGTTTAAATTTTACGGAAGCATTTATGATTTAATATCTTTGGCAATAAATCCTACAAGGCAATGGCGTACTCAGCAATAAGTTTTGTAATGTTGCATATCGTCATGGTCAAGAAAAATCTTTAATTTTTAGGGTAATAGTTTGATAAAATTAGTCTTATTTTTAGTCTGTTAATACAGTCTTTTTTTTTCTCCCCTTCCAATTTAAATTGTTCAAAGTTTGGTTTCATTTTTATCAACTTTTGAGCATCATTGAATATCGTGCGATCTATTGGGTAAGTGCAAAAGTTCTACCCGTTTTTACTACGTATAAAAAAAAGCAAATAATCTCAAAATGAACATTACCTGTAATCAGCATAATCTTCATTGCTATTTAAGACATTTTGAAATACCCATGGTTAATCATTTAAATGTTAAATCATTTAAAGGATCAACACACGCAATATGTTGGATGGCAGTTTTCACTGTATCAAGACCATCAAAGAATTTCAGACTGAAAAACCTATTCAATGCTCGAAATAAGGGATAGTCAATTGGTGCCAAGTCAGGAGAATAGAAGGGTTGGGGTAAAACCTCCCAATAAATACCCATTAACTTCGGAGTTGAGAGTAGCATGTGGCCTAGCAGGATCATCATCAAGAATATTGACAATTGATGAGAGCTGGCCGCCTTGCTAGCGAAGTTGAATGTAGTCTGTGTAATTGTAGACAGAAGGCAAAATTAATTGTTTGATTTAATCATGTGAATTATTTCTTGCACATCCTACCACACACTCAATAACACCTTGGGATGAAGGTCGACATACAATACAACTCTTTACGTTACGATGCATAACCAACTTTTCATCTGCTGTCAATTCCTGTCAAGAATGGATAATTTTTGTACCAGGAAAACAAGAAAATACAGGCCAGGAAGGAAGGTCATCCGGCGGGACTCCATTTAGCAATGCAAATTGATAAAAAAAAAAAATTGGAAAATTATTTATGTTACATTCTTGTATAATTTTTATTACTGTTAATCTAATCTTAATGTCAGCACTTTCTTTTCTCATAGCTGAATTTTTGAAATCAAAATGTTAACATTACAATTTGATATATATGAAAAATACTTCAAATGATTTAGTTTTATCTGAAGTTATTCTTTGTAATCGAATGTTATTCTTTGGTGTACTTAAAATATTTAATGAATTCATAACTGCTTATAGATTTTCCGAAAGCTATAGAATTTAGTGTATAAAAATTGATTAAAATTAATTTTCAGATCGTTTTGCTAAATTTTATATTAGTTTCTCTTTTGCTAGTGATGTAATAATAGTTTCATAATCTCATCAATTTTTCGATTGAAAACATTTTATACTATGAGAATTTTGCAATATCTTTTCTACGGGAGGGTACAAATTTAACTGTACAAATTGAGTAGGATAGTTCAATAGGACAATTTCTTATAGGTTTCTTCATGAGTAAATAGCGTTGTATAGTGCTCTTGAAACTGTAATTTATGAAAAAAAAGAATGTGCATGTTTTTTATTTGTTTATTTATAGTTATTATTCTTTTACTTATGCTGGAAAAGATGATTAAGTCCCTTATACTAGAGTATATAAAATACTCACTATGGAAAAGTAGTTATTTTAAAAAAAATGTAAATAAAAATATATAATACTTATAAACATACAAATTCAGACATAATTACCTTTTTGTCATTAGTGACTGCTGCAAATAAGGTTGAAGAAAAGGGAGCCCATATTACATCCTTCACCTCATTTTGTAAATCGAAAGTGAAGATCGCTTGCCTGAAAAAAATTTCTTTTATTTTATATATAAAAGTTTTGTTGATGATTAAGTTAATAATTTTTTTCCTTATAGCATCCAATGTAATTGCGGTAAACTAAGTTCTCTGTTTGAAAATTACAATTTTACAAGTAACTTCCTCAAATTGATTAACCAGAGCTACAATACTTCAAAAAGAAAAGTTATCCCCTAAATACATACACTTGATTAAAATATAGCAAGAATAAAATTTATTCTTCTCCTCATCAAATTGGCTCCCGAAGATGAGTCGCCAAGAGACCAAGATATATCTCCAAGTTTAACCACGATTGATCGGTGAAATTTTTCCATTTAGAATCTTTTAATCAATATGCTTGATGGTAATTATAAAAATTATTTAAGTTAAACATAATTTTAAAAAAAATTCAAATTTATTGACGTCTTTAATAAGGATGTAATTATTTAAATTAAAGATTTTTAGCAAATAATCGCAAATTAATATGATTCTACGCAAAAGATTTTATCAGAACTAAAGTATGATTTAAATATATGGCTTAAAAATATTCGTTTGCAGACAAACAAGTCTTACTTCAAGAGATATGAAATATTTGGTTTTCTGATATAACAAAATTAAACGAAAAGAAGTTATAAGGTAATTTACATAATTAAATTTAATCCGGAAATAAACTGACAAATATAAAGAATGCATAATTTCTAATGTAAACATAATTAAAGGGGATAATATTTGTACACATTAAGAGCGGTTCGAAGAATTTTGACATTTCAAAGATCCATGAATAGAAACTTTTTGAAAACTACAACCTTTGATTTGCGGTATAAAACTTCCCAAAACATATTTTAATCATCTTTTTATTAAAATTTATTGTAAGGAATTCCTTTTTAGCGTCATTTTTTCTAATACAAATGCTTATAACTTTTGAACCATTCTGTTTTCTTATAATAATTATAATAAGCTCATATTTTTAATAAGATATATAATTCACATAAATCTAATGTAAAAGGTAGTACCTTTAATTTGTTATCAAGTTAATATCTCTTACAGTTAGAGCTAGAAGGTAAACTTGTTTAAGTATATTTACTTACTTTAATTCATGATCCCATATACGTATAGTCCAATCAGCACTGCAGGACAGAAATACTCGTGGGTGAAAAGGGTTCCAGTGTACATTGTACACTATATTTTGGTGATCCTTATATGAATCTAGGTATTGAGCTGTGAACAGGTTCGAACATTTGTGAATTAATCCACTTTCTGTTCCGATTAAAAATAGATCACTACATTCTGGGTTGAAGGAAATCGATGTACCACAACCTGTTAAGAATACACGTTCTTTGGAATTCGAATTCTTGTATAAACATGTGTATTTATGTTTTGTACATCATGAGATATTCTAACAAGTTTTCAGAAATCACCATATAAGGCATACTTACTGACAAAATTAAAGTTTTCTGCATATCCAAAAGATATATCTCTTTGGTGAAAATTTATTACTTCAGATGGTATAAGTTCCGACTGAAAAAAAAATCATGGAAACAATAATGATATAACTATTTTTTTAGATTTCAAAATCATGTTACAATAAAGTGTTGGCATTTAATGGAAGAGTAACTTGCAAATAAATTACCACTTCTGAATAACTAATAATGATCGATTACTTACGTTTTAATATAAGTTTAAGTGATTATACAAGTAGAGATCTTATTATGGAAGTAATTTGGTGATTATACAAGTAGAGATCTTATTATGGAAGTAATTTGGTATCAGTAGCTCATAAAACATGAAAACTGGCCAATATTAGTTAAAAAAAATAATTGAAAAAAAAAAATCTTACATTTCTGACAAGTTTCAAAAAAAAAACTTTTTATAATCAGTGCTATATTTCGATAAATAAAAAAGTAAAAAATTATTTCACTGAAAACTCCCATTTCAATGGAATCGTCTAAACTGCTCAATGTGATCATTTATGTATTAAATCCCTTTAATAAACATTATCCAGTCAATTTTGTTTTTGTTAAAATTAATCCATGGTATATGATTAGGGGTTATTACGAAATAATATTTTGCAGATAGTAAGTTAAAAATAAGAATGTTTTTTTTTTTTAAATTTTAACCAAGTTTATATATTTTGTATAATTGTTTACATTATATTAACATTAAGTTAGCCTTTATTAGGATATTATAATATTGCGATGTTGGTATATTTTATACAATTTCAAACATCGCGTGATAAATGTTTTCTACTTT
Source organism: Latrodectus geometricus (assembly GCA_026290005.1). Classification (NCBI taxonomy): domain Eukaryota; kingdom Metazoa; phylum Arthropoda; class Arachnida; order Araneae; family Theridiidae; genus Latrodectus; species Latrodectus geometricus. The sequence continues at coordinate 21,942 of JAPDSC010037553.1, forward strand.
TACTTTTTTTTCCTATTTTTTACACGCAAGTAAGACTAAATATTCTATTTACTTTGTCCTCGTTTCCGATAGACGAACATCATTTTCTGCTTGAATAAACATAAGATATCTCATTTGCACAAATTGAATTATAGAATAGAAATAATGTCAACTTCTTTCTGATTTGAATTATAAATTAATTACATTTTATTATTTAGAAACACATTCGAATTTCAATCGATGCTATCAGTAAAAAAAAAAAAGAAATTTAAGTTATCTAAAATTTGAATCTAGAATCAGTCACAAGCATCTGATGCTTCTTACTTATCAGGAAACGTTGCGTGAGATAATAAGATGATGGCGTATGCCAATGAGTATCTAATTATCTGCATGCGTTTATTACCTCGAACTAATAAGATACTTTTTCATTTAAAGTTTTAATTTGAGTTCTTATTAGATATTTTTTCAAACTAAAATGCCCAGAAAACAGATCTCTCTTGATTTTTCTAACTCTTGATTATATTAATATAAGATTCACTTTTGTAATCGTTCCTAGAGACACTGACTTAGAAACTGATATCAAAAGAAAGTCTTTTCGCATTTTTTTTTCATTTTTTAAGAAGCATTTGCATACATATTTTCTCTAAAATCCTTAATGAGAGCAAACCATTTTTTGGAAATGTAAAAAAGTATAACCGAAACGATTATCTCGTAATTTTGAAATAAGGATAAGGTTTATTAGTGATCCGTTATTCTATTTTACATTAACTACATAAGTCTTATCGATGATTTCAACCTCAGAATTGAATTTAGAACTTTCTTGCTTAAAAGCAGCGCCTTTGCGACTAGATCTCTGTGATCTTCACTTTTCTAAAGAAAATGTATTTTTAATATTTTATTATCACATTGCATACAAAATTTTTATTTCATTCTATATTTTAAAGTAAAGTAAATAACATTTTAAAAGAATATTAATAAATCGTCTTTTGTGCATGTTAAAGAATTTGAAATTTTGGATACATCTGAAATAATTATATACCTTAGCTAATAGCCAATTGATAACTTTACTGTCGGCAGATATCGAGCAGAAATTGTGTTGTCCATCAATATTATCAGGTAACCACCTCACCTGTAAGTACATTTTGTATTGAGGAAGATAAAAAAAGGAAGCAGTAAAAATTTTGGAAAAGTTCTCGCTCTCTTTATATAGTATATCCATTGATTTAATATATATATTAAAAACATGGATATAATCCTGACATTTTTTTAACTACTCACGTGGTTAACGATGTCATTGTGCTCTAACTTAGAGTTCTTGTTGACTGCTTCTGGGGAAGTTCCATTTCTTCTCAAGTCGTATACAGCAACAGTTCCATCAGCAAAACCAACTGCAAGCAAATATGGACATGTTTTATGGAATTCCACTGAGTACGCACCAATTTTACAAGGAAATACTTTCTCTGGATAAGATGGGCATTTCAAAGAAAATATGCACACGCTCCCGCCTTGGCTCTTCTTCGACAAAATATCTGAAAGCAATAAAAATTGCAATGCAATTGTAAATCAACTTATAAACTCTCTATTTTTTTTATCTACAGTGTAGAGAGCGTTTCCCAGACCCCTTCTCTACCAACTTCATAAACCTATCTAATCTGGCAACGAAATGATATTTTAAAGACATTTTACACACTCACAAAATGATGAATTATATTTCTAAATAAAACAACAAAACATAAAGATATGTTTTTTAAGAAGTTCATTTGTAGCATATCCCTAAATCATTTAGTCATCATTCCGAACATTTGTTTGCTAAGATTAGTTGATTGCTTTTAGCTTATTCTACGTCAATTTTCACATACAAGGGCTTATTAAACAATAAGCTATAAAAAAATTATTATTATTACCATAGCTGTAAAAGAACACGTTATGTTTAATTATTAAATTTCAAAATAAATTTTAGTGTTATACAGTGTGTTAATCAAAGTAAGTTACACTAAGTAATTTAATATTATGATCAAATTGATAAGTTAATATTGCTTTGGCTATAAGTTGAAAAGATATTTAGCCTAAAAATAACTTTTTTAATATGGATCAAAAACTTTCATATAAAGGAAAACATGAAAGATCATTGGCTTAAATTTAGAAAACCATTGAAATTAAATCTTCAAAGTAATTTATCATGCCAACGTAGTAGTTTCAAAGGTATAAATATATGAATTATTCAAAAAATGGAATGCTTACTCGTTCCAAATGCTGCAGCAAACATATCAGGATAACGATCATTCCAAGAAAGACTATTGACAGAAACTCCTTTCATTGGTTGATGGCTGAATTTCCACAAAGCCAACAAAGAGCCAAATCCTTTTTCTTTGAACTCATCCGCTGGTGTATCATAAAAACTAAAATCTGTAGATGTAAAATTCGTTAATTCACTTTCTTTAATCAATATTTATTCAAAATTTTTATTAATAGATCGAACTTACCAATATTGACATCTGAAAGTAGATTTTGATCGATCATCCGTTCACAGAGACGGAAAAAACGTAACTGGCTTTTTGAATTAGAAGCCTAAAAATTACAAACTGCTTTAATATTCAAAAATTTATAATATTCAAATTGAATATTAGACGGAAAGCTGTTGGTATAAGCCCTGCTTTGAACTTTACCGTATCAGTCTTCCTAGGACATTTTTTCGTAATTCTCGTTGGTTTTTCTTCACTTCCATTTTTTTCTTCTGAGATCTTGAGAATTTAAAGTTGTATACATGAATTAAAAAGTATATGCATCAATGATATAATAATTTTTTTTTACATCCATAATTCATTTACATATATTAATGAATTAAAAAGCGATGAAATGTAAAACTAATATGCTTAAGAAATGTTTAAATGTAGATGTTATCGCTTTGTTTTATGCAGTTTCACAAAAAGCATGCATTTCATTGATTTTAGCAAAAAATTATGAAAGTGAACATGAAAAAATATAAAATCAATAGTTAAATGAAGATATTTATGATATGTAAATTCTTAATTGGTTTATCAATATTAACTATATATATATATATATATATATATATATATATATATA
>JAPDSC010037553.1:25107-40232 GCA_026290005.1 Latrodectus geometricus
TGGTATTTAGGCATTATTTTATATCATAAGAATAGAAAAATAGGGAATTATATAAGGAGTCCACTTAAGTTCCTTGTCACCCTCTTAATTTCGAAACGACTGCTGATATTTATATAAACGTTGTGTCTAGATTTAATCAATGCAATATGTGCAATCGAATGAAACTACTCACAGAGCCATTTGGTGGGAAATTGCGGAGTTAGCTTTCGTATCTTTAAAATGAGATAGGAGAGAGAGGGGAAAATGAGTTACGAAGTTGCAGAGCGTTATCGATTTAGTACGAAAAGACACTTTACTGACATGGTTATGAAAAATAGAACTGATAAAACGTGCATTTGTATTTTTGTGATTTCCAACACTGTGACATCACGAAATCTGAACAAAAGGTGACAGTTTTATCTTTCGGATTAAACAAGTCACCGCAATGTTACCTGTATCTGATCAGGGATATAGCTTACGATTTTTAGTCAAAAGGACAAGTCCCGAAAGTACCATGCTTGTATTGATCTCAGAATCATCTCAACTCAACTTGTTCTTCAATGCTATAAATTGTTGCAGTATATACGTAGGAAACGTCACACTTGTTCACTTGAGACCACTAGTAGAAAAGACATATCTTTTTGGGTTTCTAATGAAGATCATGGCCGTAGTACGATTTTTCAAAGGTGTGTATTGTGAGATGGTTTTACTGAACGGTGAATGTGAATGCAAAGCACGATCAGTAGCAAATATTGTGTTGCGAACGTTCCCTGCAGGCCCTCATCCTTCTTATCAAACCATCTTATCTGTTGTAAAATGTTTAAATGAGAAAAGCTGCGTGAATTGTTGAGCTCGATCTGGCAGATCAGTGAAGGTAGGACCACGAATTCAACCAGATGAGGTACTAGCATATGCCCTTGCATTCCCAAAATGCTGTACACAACAGATCAGTGGACACTGTGGATTCTCAAAAAATCGGGTTCGAAAAATACTACATGTACTTATCCTTATCGACCAACGCCTGAACAGGTTTTAATGGACTGGGATGTCGAACAACGCTATTCATCATGCAATTTGGTTATGAATCAAATACAGGTCCAGTCAATATTCTTGGCAGATGTAGTGTAGACGGACAAGGCCTGATTTTCACGAAATGTCATGTACAATAGACAACACACCAGTTATTGAGCGCTAGAAAGTGCTAGATGTTTTACCGATGTTCGACATCGAAAGGGATTTTTGGTATTAACGTATAGTGTACAATTTACAGCAACAAGTTGATCAGTCCAATATTTTACGATGGTACGATAACAGGTGCATAGTATTTACAACTTATGCAAAACATAATGTTCTATTTTGTTGAGAACCTATCGGTAATCAATCTTAGAAATGTATGGTTTCAACATGATGGAGCACCTGCTCTCAAGACATCTCCAGTGAAGAAGTACCTTGTCACGCTATTCGAGAACCCAATAATTGGGTATGGCGGTTTCGAAGAATTGACTCCACGTTCATCTGATCTGAAGCCACCAATTTTTTTCTATAGGGATGCCTAAAACAGTTGGAATGTACGACCTCTCCATTGAGAACATTAAATGACGCATTACGGATGTTTTTGCCAATGTGTCACTGTCTGTGCTCCAACGCATGCAATGCAAAATTCAGACGAGAACCCAAATGTACATTGCAGTTGACGGTGCGAAGTTTGAATACTTTAAATTGAAGTATATTATTCTAAATAATTGTTTTCTTCTTTCTTAGATCTTTTGTCACCTTCGCAGAGTAGGGAACCACGAAAACACAAATGCGCATTTTAACTGTTCTATTATTTGCATCCATGTCAATGAGGTGACTTTTCGTAGTAAATCGATAACGCTCTACAACTTTGTAATTCAATTTTTCCCCTATCTCATGAGATACGAAAGCTAACTTCACAGGTTTTCACCAGGTGGTGCTGTGAGTGGCCTCCTTCAGTAGTGCATATCTGATTTACTATACCTAGACACCATATTTATAAAAATAGCAGCTGTCATTGTTGTTTCTAAGTAGTATGACACCGAATTTTAATATGAAATTTTAGATACATCAAGTATTTACGAATTTTTAGCATATATATATATATATATATATATATATATATATATATATATATATAGAGAGAGAGAGAGAGAGAGGGAGAGAGAGAGAGAGTACACATAAAAGCTGAAATTGATTTAAAATTACACTTAAGTAACATTAAAACATACTAAAAATGAAATATATACATATGAGGGGAAGGAGGATATTTTTTAAAGAAATATATCTGCCTAGTCTAATAAGGGATGAATGCTTAGATATCAAAAAAAGGGATTATTTCAGAAAAATTTAAATTTTTTGTTTTAATTACTTTATGAATAAAAAAGCGTTTAAAAATGCTAAATTACCACATTTCCCTGTATATAATCCACAGCGGCGTATTTTCGGCAATCCCTTTCTTTTCGAGTAAAAGGAAAAAAAGCGTCGCATAATCCTCAGCGGCATATAATACGCGGCAATATTTTATCGGGAATGGTTGAAAATATATACTGCTGATAATGTGAGTGTCATATGAAATAAAAAATACACAGAATGATTAAAAAGAATTTTTTTCAAAACTTTTTTATACGTTTTTGTGATGGAAAATTTCTTTATGTTTTTTTTTATCAGATTATCCGCGGCGGTGTATTATAGTAAAACGAAAATTTGAAACTTATTTTAACACATAATGCGTGGATTATATACAGGAAAATATGATAATTCTTATAATTTTAAATTAATTTCTTTTTCCTATATTCCTTCATAAAAATATGTGATAAATGCAAATTAATTGAATAATAAATAATAAGTCTCTCATTTTTTGATGACCATCAATTTTCCTTCTCTATTCTATCTTGCCAAACGTTTTTCTTGTGATTTTACATTTTCATGCAATGAGAATATAATCATTATTAATACTTCTCTGCTTTGATAAGTAGATATGATTTCAGATGGCGACACTGTGCCCTCAAAGACAAACTGTGGAGTTGGTTCCGTTGCCGTTCCTTTGTCCTAAAAATAAAAATTAATGACATATGCTGTAGCAAAACTATTTTTTCCTAAATTTCTCTTATATGTTAAACAAATTATTCTAAATTTATAATTTGTTAATTTAATAAGTTGATCCCATGTCAAATCATGATCTCAAATCCATAGATGTACTTAAAACTTAAAGAAGCATTAAACTATCGTAAATGTCTTTTCCGTCATTTTTCAGAGAAAATGTTATAACACATATTCTGAACTTCGAAAAATTTATTTGGAAAGGGAAAATAAAAATATAAAACGTTACGTACTTTGCATTTTTTTTAATTAACAGGTCGTATTGCAATTTGATGTAAAATAGTACGAAAGATTGCATCATTGAATTTTTTTCTCTATTTGATGTATTCAAGTTTTCTTTTAGAATATTTCGTAAGTTGGTAAGGGATTTAATAATTCATCATTGTAGCATGATGCATGATTTTTCCGAACATATGGAACGTGAGACTCATATAAGTAATCTATATTGATATGTTCTATATTATCTGAGTAAAGAGCTTAGTCCATAATAGTATGCTGTTATATAGAGAGTAATAGAAGGTTGTTAGATAACAATTACTCTTAAGGAAAATGTGGATGCGCAGAATAGAAATTACCTGTACTGCACATCACATTCTCGCTAGTTTTAAAAAATATTTCTAGTTATGTTAAAGATCATTTTCAAGTTTTTAAATAAATATAATTAACAATATAGAACATATAATTTTTTTCGGAACTACTTTGATATACCCCCCAAATCGGAAATTTGGCGACTTTTTTTCTTGCCAATATGAATTCTCGCTAAATACAAAAAATTAATAACAAAAAAACTTTAAAAAAAAAAAACTCAAAAAATGGCACAAAATACAAGAAAATACTAAATTTGACAACAGCAAAAACCTAAAAGCTGAAAAAACCTAAATTGGCAACACCAAAATAATAAATAACAACCCTAAAAAGTCCCAGATTTGGCGCTTAATTTTTTTTTGGGGGGGGGGGGTATAACAAAGTTGTTCAATTTTTTTCGTATTTTCTGTCGTTCGTTGTGTGTTTTTATTAAAATTTTGAAAAAGATAAATTTAATGTTTCTGGGGATATGTCTTCTAAAATGCAGATGTAATAGAAATGGTCAAAAATCAAACAAAATAGAAAATGATACAGTATAAAATACGCACGAAGCAAATGGTAAAGAAGCAAATATCATGTAATTATGCCTATTGTAAATGCAATGATTGGCGATAATGATTTTTAATACTTAGTAACAAGGAAATGGGGATCCATAAGATCATCAACAGTGCATTTGAAAAAGAAATCTTTCGTAAGATGAATTATTTTAACATTTAAATGTTGCACACGGAAACAAATGCTTATCCCACTTATAAAAAAATGCTCCTAAGTGTTATAATTAATTTTACTTATTCTTCCAAATAAATTCAGATTTTTGAAAAAAATTTCAATTTATCTTAGAAAATTAGCTTACCGTGTGCAAAAATGTAAGTGTTTGAGTCGCCCTGTCACAAAAGTTAAATTTATTCCTTCGTTTTGTATCCAATTCTTCAACTGTGCCATCGTCCTTTGCTGTTTCTGGGAATAAATTAAAACACGTGATCAATTATACATCAAGGTATAGATTTATAATCGCCATAATAGATTTATAATAATAACTTGAGGTCATTCATACTTTTATAAAAATTTATTTATTAAACGCATTTGTGATGAGACAAGAATTTAAGAATTTTCATCTTTAAAATTTCTTTTTATGGTTAAAAGTTTATTAATGTTTGTTCACCATATTTGAGCTTAATATAATAAAAATGGTTTTAGTAAGTAAATTAAGTCAGAGCACAAAATCCCTTCGTCAGAGCCTTTGCATCGGATGTCAATGAAATCTTTAAAGTCATCAAAAAGGATGGTTTAATACCAGTTATGTTGATCAACCAACCATCGTGAAATTGTGAAGTCAGTATTGCTAAAACTAAAAAACCTTTGCAGTATGTATTATGTCAACTTAGATACCATACATTAAACTCAGCTAGACATTGTAACCTCTGCAGATATTTCTGCATTCTAAAATCTACTTTATTTTCTGCCATTTTCTTTTTGTGTCCTTTATCATGAAATTCCACAAACAATATGACACCAATATTTTCATTCCTTCAGAGATCTCTTACAAGAGCCAATCATCTATTCAGGAGCTTAAAGGAATCCCCAGGTGAAATCATTAGTTTAGTGATATTGAACATATGAATACCGCATTTGGATTTTATTCAAAGTAACAGTTTGATGTCTCAAACACCATAAAAATATAAACCATTTTGAGTCCAGCCTGTGATAAAATTATGAATAATATAATAACCGAACTATTGTTAGATTTTTTTACATTTTTGCATTACAGAAAACAGTTTTCCATTTACAATATTTTTAATATAAAATAAAGTTTTAAATAAAATTAAGGCTAACCTGGAATTTCTGGTGATGCAGTAATTCTTCTTATATTCCCAATTTGTTGAAAAAATGTAATTGCTTTATTTTGATTTTCTTTGGGTTTATAAGCTCTTACCTAAAAATAACAACCAAACTGTCATTACGCGAATAAATATGTCAAAGCTATAATTTATATCTATTTTACATTTCAAAGTAATTAAAAAATAGCACTAAATTAAAAATGGTATCACTTAATGATAATAGACTTATTTAGTTAGGTCTTATCTATCAGCTTAAGAAATATAATGAGGTTTTGAAAATGAAACTAATTTAATTGATAGTTGCATAAAATAATGATAAAAAGGTATGCTTATTAAAAAAAAACATTTTTTAAAAAATATGATTAAAAAATAAGTGCTAAATTTTTTTATATTTTTCATTGTGACTGCTGAATTAAAATCTATCATATATTAACAAATGATGAAAAAAAGCATTTAAAAACAGTCCCAAAATTAAGATATCAGATTATGAATTAAAAATATGATATATGTTTTTATATATTCTCTCATCATTTATTTTGTCAAATTTGTGCTCATCGGATAATGTAAACAATATTCTGTCATAGAATGCAAATACTTCATTTTTGAATACACTGGACTTATATTTCCAGACTTATTACCAACAGATAAATATACGGAAGAAAAATTTTTAATTTATGTCACTACAAAATGAACATAGAGAATACATGACTAGAAAAATTTAGAATTATAATAAAATATAATCATCAGAAAAATAGATGAGTGTAAATTCCAATGACATTCCTCGATTCTATTTAGCTTTATTAAAAACAGAGTTACGGCTGAGACTAATTTCAAAATATATTAGACTTGTGTTAGATAACTCTTTTTGTGACATAATTAATTGTTTGGTGACAAAAATAATTTGATGAAATGAGTAATTTTAAGTAAGCATTACTAAGATTTTATACTGATTTCTATATTCATAATACAAGGGAATGTTATATATTAAATACAAAAATCACTAATATTGTTAGCAATGTTCATCACAATTCGTTAAATAAAGAAATATATAGTCCGTTATCTCTCTGCAATTAACTCCATACACAATTTCTATTTACTAACAACTTACAAAGCAAAGGCTTATAATAATAATAATGGGTCAAATCTTTTCAATATCAAATTCCTATGAATTGTGAACCATGGTCAAGTAAAGATGCCAACACTCGAACTATAAATTTTCAGTTTAAAAGTAAGCTGCAGAGAAATTTACGCAGATGTAAGAAACATATTTTAGAACATGATTTCTTAAAAATTTCCCCGCGATTTAACATTTATTGGAATAGATCTTAACGTAAACGAAAATACTTGGTTAGAAGAGAAAGAATTTGTAAGTTGTTCTTGAATATATTCATACTGATTTGTCAGGATTTTCCCTAATACATTTATTACTATAATTAAGATTTTATTTTACTAATCAATACTAATGTTATTTTTTTATTTAATATAAACTAATATTCATTCGTTCATTTGATATCAGTTGCAATTAAAAATTTCGACAAAATAATTTATTTTAACTATGATTAACGCAACAGTTGATTGAATCAGATTTAATCGATATAAATTGGGTTTTATTTAAATGAAGCGTTATTTATAAAGAAAATTATTAAAGTAAACTTGTATCAAATCACGAAATAAAAGATTATATTATGATAAATAAGATTTTATTAGATGATCAAATTATGAAATAAAAGATTTTTTTTAAATTTACTAAGACAGAAAAGTGTAATAAAACTTCTAAGCTTATTTATTTATTATTATTTGCAGCACATTATATTAAGTGATAGTTACGTATAGTAATAGCACTTTCTACCAAGTGTGGCTGTAATTATTAAGATATACCATCCGTTTCCCACCATCTTTATATATACATATAAATAAAATGTTAAAAAAAGTGGGAAAATTGTTACCTTGTAATTAAATTCAACAGAATTGTCTTCTAGAGTTGGAATTCCTGTTGTCAAAATTGTTGTAACTTCTTTATCAAGTTCCTTAAAAAATTAATTTATAATGAGAATTGTAAATATTACGTACATATCTTTTTATCACAAACATATTAATAAACATGCATTTCATAGTTTTACTAAAATACCATATATTTCTGAACACCAAGGGAGGGTTTTCTGATATAAACATAATAGGTTGGTACGTAGTATATGTTAGATTTTTAAGTAAATAAATATATAAGTGGATATCTTCTTTAGAAACGTGTTATCTAATGAACATATGCTTCAAAAATTCATTTCAGTATAATTTTCCCAACATTATTTTAAAGCATAGACGCCTGTTTTTTAAAATTTCTAAAATTAATGAATGGATAAATTTTTTTAGAATGTATTTATTTCAATTTCATTTGGCCCTGTGAAACAGTTTTAAATGTTTAAAAATTGAAGTCCTTTGAATAAGTTGGGTTGTGAAAAATTTCATATTATAATGCATTTAGTTTTACATTTTTTTTTCTTACACAAACGTATGTGACTCTGCGTTGTCTTGAAGAAGTATTTGACCTTGGAGCAAGTGACAGGTATATAATTTCCAATTTTCCATGCATTTCCTCAATATTTTATTTGTCTTTTATATAAATATATATATATATATATATATATATATATATATATATATATATATAATATAATAACTTTCTCAGTAATGTTCATAGCGATAGAAAAATAACACTTTTAATTGATGTATAGAAGCTTTTAAATTTTTTATCTTTTAAATCAATTGTGAAAGCTCTATCTATATTCATAATTTAATACTTTGATGGAAAAATGTTATTTCTTTTTTAAAATATTTAAAAATGTTCAAAAAACTTCTATTTCAAACTATAACTAACATCGATTATTAGATGTTTAAAAATTTAACTAATAAGTTATTTCTTAGGAATTAACACTTGTATTTTATGCTGAAAAATAATACTTGATATAATGCTTAAGAAATTTAATGCATTAGGATTAAATATTCATTTAAAATTAACTGCAGCCCCAACAATTATAACCAATATTGTCATTTGTATTTTTATCGTTATTAAATTTTATTATTTACCTTGCTAAATAAAAGAGAAGATCTTCTAAAAAAATAGGATGTTTCTCTTTTTGATAATCTGCTCACAACTTTGTAATAATATTGTCGAGATAACATTTCTTTTCAAATCGTAATTTCTGAAGTTCAAATTCCAATAGCACCAAATTAAAATCACTATTAAAAAAAATTTATTGCGTATCAGCATGCTCTGATAATCAATTACTCTATTTTTTTTATTGTATCAGTGCTTTCTTATTATTGTAAGTGACTTTAAAGAGGAAAAACTAAATACATACTGAAATTTTTATTCTACACGGTAGTAAAAATGATAAAAATCTTTTATCATAAATTATTTTCACTACCTAAGAATTATGAAATATCAATAAAAAAATTTGTGTTATAAAACGAAAATAAATGAATAAATAAATTTAAAAACTACAAGACTTAATGAGAATATTCAATTAAAATGATTGAATTCCAAACTTGTTGATATATACCAGGGGTGGCCAAGACGTCGACCGCGATCGGCTGGTAGACCGCGAAGACATTTAAGGTAGTCCACGCGATTATACCGGTAATGATCTCGGATATTAACAATTTAATTTATGACTTATGACATAGAATCAATAAATTATTTAAAATAAAAATTTACAAGAATCTACGCATTAAAACACAAAACAAACTGTGCAAAGATTTACGATTTAAAGATTTATGATTAAAGGTTTACGATTTATATAAAACCTAAAACGGACATGATGAGCACGACTAAAACATTCAAAGAAACTATAGAAAAGTATGCATCTCAATTAAGAAAACATGAATTGAGAAACTTCAAAAACATGGAGGAAGAGTGCATCCATAATCCAAACCGAGACTTCGAAGGTTTCGCTTAATATTTACTTGTTTTGTTTGAAGAATTTGAAAGAAGATTCGCTGACTTAATTAGGTTGAAAGAAATACTCAATTTTATGATATTTCCATTTATTAAAAATGTCAACATTCATAGAGTATCTGAAAAAATAGGACATTTATTAGATATCACATCAGTCACGGACGAGGAAAAAAATATTAAATTAAGATGCGATGTATTTCTTAAATCCAGAGCATATTTTGCGATACTGATTTTTGGAAATTAATTTCTGAGGAAATGTTTCCAAATATTTACAAACTGATTTTGTATTTCAAATCATGCTTTGGATCAAGGTATCTTTGAGAATTTGCTTTTTCAACCATGAACAAAAAACAAACATTGGTCGCATTTAACAGATGAACATTTAATTTCGTGTTTATGAACTGCAATAAGCTCGTAACAGCCACAATATGATAAACTTGTCGAAGATATACAGTGCCAAATTTCAACTAAACGAAGTGAATAGAATGGTCACTTTTTGATACTTTGATTATTTTCGTTAGTAAATTTTTATTTTGTAAATATTAATATTAAGTTTTTTTTAGAAAAATTACTTCATTTACCATTTTTTCTTGTTACCGAAAATAAATATGTACGTTAATTTAGCTCTGCCATTGGTAGACCGCCTTCGATTTTTTAAATGTGGAGTAGACCCCGGATCCCAAAAGTTTGGCCACTCCTGATATATACTATATTCCTTCCGAACTTGAGTTATATGAAATGGCAAATTTGTCTATTTATAGGGTCTTAAGGAGCTTTTGTCAATGGCTTAGAATAGATATATAACAAAAAAATTCTAATGATCGAAAGACCCTTTCTATTTAATTAAATTATAATAGTCAAATGTAAAAATTAAATTCCATGATAAATAATTGGTAAAGCAATATAAGAATACAATGCTTACATATCACATTTATTTTCTAATTGGAATAATAAATTTAAAAATGAAAAATGTAGTTACCTCAACAGACAGAAATACTTGACTAAATTTTGACAACCCAGTCTGTAAAACAATTATGACACTATCATTAAATACATTACTAAAATATTACATTTTTATTAATATTATGGTATAAAATCAACATTAAGTTTGAGATTTTTCTAAATTTCTAACCATGAAATAAAAATTAGAATATTTGATTTAATCAGCTATATTTAAAATTGTTTTTGGTATTGAATTTTTTATAATAAAAAATGTGTGTAGACTTTATTTTAAAAAGATTTTTAAGTGTTTTACTAAACTGAAAATATTTAACTTTTCATATGTATAATTATCTAAAATTAAGATTCAAATAAGTCTTAAACTTTTATTAAACAATGAATTTGAATTAAATAATTTTTTTTTCAAAAATATTACTATTTTATAAGATGAGTTTGCTAAAATTCAAAACGCTTTGGGTAAAAACTATTTTTTTACAAATTTTCATAAAACCTAAAAAATTTCATTAATATATTTCATACTATGTTATGAAATATATTGTGACATTCATACTATTGTGACATTCTAAAAATAGATAAAAAATACAAAAGGCAAAACCTTTAACACTTTTTACCTGTTTACCCCGGAGTTTTTCTAAGACACTCTTACGCAACATGAAGTCCTTATTAAGATTCTTTCCTTTCTTAAAATATTAGAAACAATGTTATAGTTTAAGATTATAAAATAGCGTACAGATCAAAAAGAAATGATACGATCACTATGAGACGATGTGTAGACAATTGTTGCCATGGTAACTAATTACCCCTGTTTCAGATTCTTCCTAAATTCGTCTTCTGAAACCAAATAAGTATATAGAAACACTTATTATGGAACAATCTTGATGTATTTTTATAAATGACTTCTTATATTCCACGAAAAATATATTGTCTATGAATAGTTGCTTTTAAATTTATGATGAACTGTGAAACGATATAGCACAATTTACTTTTTATTTAAGTTAGAAATTTTCTATGTAAAAATGTTATATTCTCCTTTTATAGAGGAATTCAAATTAAAGCAAAAAATTCTAAAAACAACATTTCTGAAAACATTTTCAATTTAAGGAATTTACATGTTTTTAGGTGATATTTAAAAATAATTTGCTTGTAATTGTCTTTTGCTTGTCTTTTTTATAATATTTATATTTATTAATTGTAGCTAGGTCTCAAGAAACTGAAGAATAAAATATTAATATGAGTGGGGTTTGGAAAAATATTCATAGTTGAAAGCTATTCATAATTTTTAGCAATATGCACTTGAAACATAAACAAAATGCATAGATTAAGACTTCGTAATAAAATTTATCATCAGAAATTTATTGCTATTATCGAGTAATAAATAATTTTTACTTATCAACATATCAATAAAAGGAATCGAACAAATTTACATTTGAAAGAGTACCCATTTTCTGATTGTATTTAATTTTCTCTTTTCGTTTTCTTCCTGGAATATTTTCAATTTTTTATATAAACGTAATAAATCAGCAAAATGAGCCATCACTTGCCATGCGCAGTGATTGGGAGAGTGACCACATTCTCCCTCACTGAGTTGCTGGAAGTTGATGACGTATCCGAAGCTCTGACGTCAAAAGTCCTTCCGTTGATGTGGTGTGAATGGAAAGGAGAGCATCAGCTCAGATGTGACCTCCACTCCTTACTGTTATCCAAAATTACGAGACGTTTAGGAGATAGATGAGTATTCTATAGTTGTTGTTGCTTGTGAACTTGGCGAAGCCAAACCCGATCGTCAAGGATTAGGTGAATGAAGTCAGATAAAGTGTCTTCCGTTTTTGAACAGAGCGCCCCCCCCCCGCCACGAGGGTGGAAGTTCGACTTTGGCTCATAGAGGTCAGCACCATGTGCATCTTCCAATTTAGAGATAGAAAGCCAGAGAAGATCAATGTCTGGCTTCTATATCCCCAGAAGTATTTATTTGGAATGGGAACATGGAGGACATTGCTACCAAGACATATTTTACGTACCCCAGTCGACATTACTGAACACGACGGATCTTCGGATAAGCCGAGATTCGAACTCACTACCTTTCAGTAATAAAAATGACACCCTAACCAACCAGTCCAACTCGGCCTCAGACAAGTATTTTTATACTTATTAACCTTAAGAACAGCCCGAAAATCACCTGCGCAACCATCTATGTGGGCATAAACGTAATATATATGTATATATATTATTATATCTGTTATATAATGAAATTATTTCAAAGATTTCTTAAAAATATATTCATTTTAAATACCCTAACAAGGTTTGAGTGACTGTCTCTTTAATTATTAGGGGAACATTTAACGGAAAATTCTGGATATGCTTTCTACGTGCTTTGTCAAGAGTTGAACTTCAATTAACTATTATTAAACATTTAATAAATCCTAATATAGTTATTCTTCATGTGAGTGATTTTTTTTTTTTTATAATTTTTTTCAACGCGTTAAATGTTGGCTTTCGATAGGTTTTAAACTCATGACATCAATGTAAGCTGCTCTTTACAATAATTATTTATTAATATTTAAAAAAATAATTGAAAAGAGAATATTGTTATGTAAAATATATTCTTTGTACTTTATAAAATTGTCATAAAACTCATAAGTCATCTTCGTATTCATCGATGTTATTAAACTGATTTTTTTTATTAAGACTAATGGAAATTTCATCTTGAATAATAAAAATGCAATAAATATTAATAGATAACTTTAATTATAATCTACAAATAGATCACAGTCCAATCTGTATATTAATATATTTATGTCTTAATTTTGTATTATAATCTCAATTATATAATTAATTACCGTCTCAAATTTTAGATATTCCCCCTAATAATAATGACCTATCAGTTAAAAATATTTATGAAAATCGGAATCATGGGACTGATTTTGACTTCATTTTTTAGAAAATAAGAGATTACAATTTACCAAATAAATGTATCACTTTTCATAAATAATTTTTAAAAAAATGACACAAAATTAATTATGCATGTTAGAAAATTTCTAAATCAAATTCACATCGAGATTCTAAATTATTAATTCCGAGGAATTTTCACATTAATTATTTTACTGCGCAGTTATACAGTACTGAAAAAGGCATTGAAAATTTTATTCATTTGATCAATTACATATTTCATTTCAATGCAAAATTCAATACAATGTCAATGAAGTGAGTTTTAAGTTTATATTTTTAATAAGTGCGAAATACTAAAATTCTTTAATTAATTTGAATTCTAGTTCATCCTTTTCGCTTATAATATATAATGTTTCATTATTCTTAAGATAATAGCATTATTTCAGTCATAAATTGAAAGATAAAGCATATGATTTTGTTTCTTAGGCTAGAAAAATGTCTTCGCATATAGTTTAGTGATCAACTATTCAATTGAGTAGAAATTGGTCTTACATTGAGTTTCTTATTTGGAAAAGAGTATAACTCTAGATTTAAGAATATCCACAGCAAAAACTAGCTCATTATTTAATAATTTACAAAAAATTATTCATTTGTAAAACAGAAAAAAAATTAGAATAAATTATTTGTAACACAGAACTTTTTTAACCTCTCTAAAGTATTTTTATGTTTTTAATGACTGCAGGGCCGGCGCTAGCAGCTTCGCCACCCCGGGCAAAGAGGTAAAATGCCGCCCCTTTATAACAGAAATTAAAAGAGATAACCTAAATCCTTTCCACAATTAATGGTAAAATAAAACGAGTAAAAAAATTGCAATCATCAGCAATGTTGAAGTTTTGATTAGCAAAAAAATACTAATTTATTAATTTATGTTTTTGGCACTAAATTAAAATTAGGGTTGCGCAGAAAAAAGGAAAGAGTCATTTCTGGTGCATTTTTATTCTAGCTGGAGGTCATTATTTTCAACATTTCTTGTAGATTAAAAAACTTTACCTGTGATTTTTGGTAATAAAATGTTGTTATATTGTCAAAAATTTTGTTCGCCCTGTATCTTCGAAACAAATTTTTGCTGTATGTTTATAAAGCACCCTGTATAATACAGGGTGTTAGGGGTTTGATTCCAAATATCTTAATGCATAAAAATATGATTCATTTTAAACAAAAAAAGTTTAGTATGTCATGAATCAAAACTCTATTATTTTAGAAAGAGAAAATGTTTAAAAGTTTGAGAAATTTAATTTTAGGGCTAATTTGCCGCCCCCTAAAGTTGCCGCCCCGGGCAGGGGCCCGGCTTGCCCACCCCTAGCGCCGGCCCTGCTTCAGGAAACTTTCCTGAAGTCCATTAATAATATTAACATGCCTGGATTTAATTGCTTTAGAAAAGACTGTGGTGACGATGGTTCAATGTCTGGTGGTGTTTGTATATTAACATCCAATAACTACCCCAGCATTGTCAATTCATTAAATACTACTCTACAGGCTGTAGCTGTAAGAATTCACACATCATGTTTGGTTACAGTCTGTAGTTTGTATTTGCCACCACATGATGTCATCCGCCAAAAGGAACTCGATGCATTAGTGGATCAGCTGCCTACACCATTTTTGTTATTAGGTGACTTTAACGGACATAATTCTAATTCTGTGGGGAAGTGATGATACAAATTCTCGCGGTCGTCAGATAGAGCAATTTTTTTCTGATAATTGCCTCTGTCTGATCAATATCGACGAGAAGACATATTTCCACATACCTA
>JAPDSC010037568.1:4082-24233 GCA_026290005.1 Latrodectus geometricus
ATATATAATCGCTCTTAAAATGAATTTTTGTTAATTTTTTTGCTTTTATTATTATATGAATTATATAATTCTTTTTAATATAGGCGAGGCAATTTATTTTTATTTTAATTGTTCGTTTATAATATGAAATATATTTTGAAATTCAAACGCAATATATATTTTTATTTGGACACCACGTTAGTGTGAGCCAAGCGGTGGAGAGCCGTTGTAAGGCATTTCAGCATCTCCCGTGTCGCAAGGCAGAAAACCTTGAAAACTCCCAAGCACCCACAATGGTGGATGTTGTTGTTGCACTACATGCTTTCCTGCACATGCCGCTGAGTTGGGTTTTGCTAGTTAGACGGAAACAGCCTTGTGGAAGTCTTCGTCATTTAGAAGCAGGGGCCAAGTAGAAGGCTCTGAATACTTAATTCGCCAACCCCATAAATATCATTTCATTTGAAAGGCATTATAACCACAACATATTTAACGTGCGCCAACAACCATCAGTGAAAAAGAAGTTAGTTGAACCTGGATCCGAACTCATTACCTTCCATTAATGAAAATGACGCCCCAACTATCTTGGAAACCATGTTTTTACCCCGACGGATTGTATGCAGAAGCGCAACATCCATCTTCCTTTGTTCAACAGTGACTAGGATCGAACTCGAAACCTTACGCTATGAAGACGACTTTGCCACTGTGCGCCTTAATATTTTTTTTATTATTAAATAAATTTAAATCTACATGTTCAGACTTTAATAAGTAAATTTTGAAATGTAAGATTCGCCTTCTTTTTAAAAAGTTTTTAATTTAATCATGTAATGATTCATTCTTTCACAGTTGATTAAAGCATGATGCCACAGAATGGAAGGAAATTATATTGAAATGTTTGTCGTTGGCCAACTTAATACAATTATAATGTTTCATTCCGAAACTTTGGTTATCACGTATGTAGTTAATTTAAATCATTATTAAGGCTGATTTGATATCCTTGTGAAGTGGCTTATATCATAGTGTAGTCCACTAAAACAATGTGATATACCGCTTTGGAATGGTCACGATGGCATTGCATGGTTAGGGCATCTCGTTTCCGGAAGGTAGAGAGTTCGATTTCAGACACTGCCAAGAATCCATCGTGTTCATTAATGGCTGCTGAGGCATGCAAAATAATTCGTGGTTCCCATGTCTTCCAAGTGAACTGATACTTCTAGAAGTAGGAGGCCAAATCTAAAGTTTTTTTGCTTCTAAATTACGAGAACCAGCTTTTAGTGTCATAATTGAACATCCACTGAGTGCTGCACAGTATAAGGGTACCTTCACTTCAGCCCTTTTTGTGCTGAAAGGGGAAAACTAAAGTAACCGAGCATATTCCACTTTGTAATTCTTCGGTTCAACAGCTCTTAAATTCGAATCCCATCTTTGACTGAATGTTTATTGTGGTTCTGAATACATTTTAAAGTGTAATTTCCAGTCTAATTAACTTTAAACAGTAAGTCTCTGTCTGTTTTGCCGTCATGTATAAAAGATAACCGTTGAACGACAAACAAACGTAACCGCTCAGGAATTCCTTTGTTCCAAGAACGGAAGCGTGATTCTTTTCCTTATCGTCATCACCTGTGCGAAGCCGCTCATAATAGAAGGAAAGCGGTTAAGTCATCATTTTTTTTTTTTTTTTTTGAAAAAAAAAGAACTATTATTACTATTTTTTTCGACTTTTCAAAAAGTATTGTCTTAACCTATTGCAGCGAATATATTTACGCTGAAACACCTATTGAATAAAATCAATTATTTTTCTTACTTCCAGAGAAAAGCACTACCATTTATATTTAAGTATTATTCAATAATTTTTCAGGTATAATAAACATTCTTCTTATTAGTAAATTAAAGAAAATGATGCCGCCAAACCGGTCTAGTGGATAGCGTACCTGACTACAGATGGGTGGGACCTGGGTTCGAATCCTGGCTCGGGTATGGATGTACTTTTTCTCTTTCTTGTCTTTGTCCTTTCTTTGT
This sequence comes from Latrodectus geometricus, assembly GCA_026290005.1. Lineage (NCBI taxonomy): Eukaryota > Metazoa > Arthropoda > Arachnida > Araneae > Theridiidae > Latrodectus > Latrodectus geometricus. The sequence goes on from JAPDSC010037568.1 coordinate 6,078, forward strand.
GTGTGAATGGTTGCCTACCCTATAAACATGTACCTAAGGCATGTGTGTACTGAGGAAGTCGGACTCCACACCAAACATGGTTCAGTTGGAAAAGTGGAGCAGCGCACCCGATATTACCGGCCTGGCTGGCACACAACAACAAAGAAAATAATTTATGCTCTTATTTCCTGTAAAGAAAGAAATTTATCATTAACTGACAATTTAGAATAGCTTTAAGAATTATCTGTCGAGAAAATAAATTTTGTGTTTCTTTCTCAGCAGGAATTTATAATAAAAGAAACGTTGAACATTGATAATAAACATTTACTCTGGTATTGTTGAAAAATAAGTCTTAATATTTTGTATTAAATACTAATTCTTAGTTTTTATGAATATGATTCGTATTTATCTTTTGCACAGCACAAAACATAATGAATTAACTTTCATATTAGAATGCAGAACATTTTTTGATTCATAGTTAGTGTACTTCACTTCATTTCATACATATATATATATATAAGGCAAAACTCTTCATTAAACAAAATGTGTTTCGTTGAATTAATTTTGTCAAAATTCTCAATATTTCTCAAAATTTCCGGTTAATTCCCAAAACTCCCGCATTATTTCTTGTTGCTTGAAAATTCCAAGTCTTTCACATCACATCATCATTATTCATATGATGTGAAATCACATCTTTCATATACATATTTTTTATATCACATCTTTATTCATAAGTCCACGATTGCTTTTATATGGTTTTAAAAGAAGCTTATCTTTCCCATAAAAAATTTTCATCTTATGTATTCGCATCATTCGACTTAAAATAATAACGATCTGTGCCTCGAATGCTCTTTTTTCTTTATTTAAAACTTTTCATGATGTACACTTTCATCTCATGTTTCTTCATGGATATCCAATTGCGAGGAAACACTTTGATTCCTATAAAACGAAACACCATCTTATTTATTCTTCTGAAAATTAAAAATTGTCAATAATCTTTGTTGCAATGTTATTGATGTTCTTATTGTACTAGCAATCGAAACTAAAAATGCTTATGGTTGGCTTTCTTTTAATTTCTTTTAATTGATTTTTTTTTAATCATTCGGTAAATTATTACGAAGATCGTGAATATCACGTTGTCTAAAATTTAAAACCTAACCTAAGCTTTAAAAAAATCTATACTTTAAGTCAGTGGTGTTGTGCTAATTTTTTTTTTTTTACCGGAACGCGAATATATTTATAATAGAATATTTATAACGGAACGCTATATAATTATATAGACAGGGCCGATCCTGGGTATTCGGCCGCTCTGTGCGGTCTCATGTCCCAAATTTAACGACGGCGAAGGGGGGGGGGGGAATTTTTCATGGTAAACCCGGGGGGCGCTTTTTTTTTTTTTTTTTTTTTTTTTTTTTTTTGGTCTCATATCCCAAATTTGACGACGACGGGGAGATTTCCCCAAATTTTCGCCAGTCGTCAGGATCGGCCCTGTACTTAGCATAAAAAGGAAAGGAAACGAATATCATTACGAAACCCATTTTGTGTTTAGTAAAAATTAGTTAACAAATATAAAATACGCATAGTAGATACTCAAACAATATTGCATAAATATTTTTAACAATGCATGAAAACACTAATGGTTTTTATAAAATATTCCAAATAGGATTATGTTCAGGATCTTGTGGTTGAATTTTCCTTGTTTTGTTGTCATCCACTGAACGATGAGACCTTAACCATGTTTTTTCATAATCTGGTTTAAATAATTGTTTTGGTAGGCCATTCATTTTTATAAATAAAAGATTTGCTAGATTTTCAATTAATATTCTATTTCTTTGTTCTTTTAAAATAATATTCATATTACTGAATCCGGAAGCGTTGGAGGCATGCTGCCTCAATGTGCGGCCTGCCTAACACTTTTTAATCGACACTTTGACTTAGGTAGCGTGCATAGAATATTTTGCTAACAGTAGTACTTATTAACCTTATTATTACATTGTATTGGTTCGGGTTCGGTTCAAACCCTTGTCTATAATAATGCATATAAAAATTTGTCAAAAATTAGGAAAAAAAAATCTTTTAAATTCTTTTAAATTTTTTTTCAATACGTCAGCCAATTTTCGCTATCAGAAATCATCTTTAGTTCCGGAACGCGTTACTGTCCAAAAAGGAAGTACCGAAAAGACGTTCCGGAGCGTTCCGGCTCGATAACACCACTGCTTTAAGTCATTTTAAAGTAGATATTGCATTGCGTTTACCGTGGCCTAGTGACATTATATTGCTTTCTAGAATGAAAAATTCCTGGTACAATCCCAGCTACTGTAGAACAACGGGAGATAATTATGGCGTTTCTGCTTTCTGCAAGAATGTTTGTTGGGATAGTTGGTTCGGAATTTTTCGGGTTTCTTGCCTTGTGAGACCTGAATACGGGTTATCACCTTTGAAAAGGAGTCACCAACTGTGTTCGCTATGCCAGATCTTAAACGTTTTAAAATTAATTTCCAGATGGTGCTTGCGGAAACATGAACGTTCTACATGCACAGACACTTTTCCAAATCGTAGCTTTTATAACGACACTTCTTGATTTTCTTGGTCTAATTCTTCTACCACAAAATGAAAATATTTCTGATAAATGAAACTAGAATATGATTGTGTCTTTTAATTAATACCTCCATTACTTTAGCTATATAATATAATATTCACTTATATTGGTAAGTTTTATTCACATTGAGATTCCTGATTCCAATCACATCTGATTCGCTACAATATTTAGAGAAAATTGCTACCTTTCAACTTCCTTCTCCAAAATTTTATCGCAATCCGCAATTTTAAATATAAAATCTAACCATCCTTTTTACTTTGGAACCTTAAATGATAGTTTACACTGAGCTGTATTAAGCCCATTGAAACAATTACATGCGAAATCTTAAAACTTTCAGCATATCCCAAAATGTTAAAACCCCAAAATGAAAACGAACGAGGACTGGCATCCACAACAAAGTTTCTTTAATTCACAGTCATCTGGCAAATTTTCTTTTCTTTATGATAAAGACCATGAAATTCATTTTACAAAATAAAAATCAACCATATTGCAATTGGATTTCTTAAGTCATGTTAGATAGCGTCACGTCAAGTTAGACGAAAATTCCAGTGTCTTTGAGTTTTCATCTTACTGTATCATCGATATTTCACAATATCGATTTAATATTGCCTCATTTTTGTTAGCAAATTTCCTGTTAGAGGTCGCATCTATGAAGGACTTTTGCAATGCAGTAAATGCCGTCTTGTTTTGAGAACAGAACTTAATTTTCGGTTTCAACGTTGTTCTGTTTTCGGTGAATTGTGTCTGCAGGAAATTTATCACATATATATTTAAAATGAATAATTATTACAGTCTTACTTTAGCTGTAGGGGTATTTATACTTTCGCAAGTATCTGTAGGTAAGAATTTATATTTTAAATGATAAGTGTAATTTCTTTTTGATGGAGAACTGAATTTTTCAAAAATCCGTGTATTTGGTATAATATTTTTATTAATATTGTTTTTAGTGCAAGTTCTGTTCGTTAATTAGAATGAATCTATTTAATATTGTTTCAAGGAAAATAGATTTTTATTGTTTTTATTTTGTTTGAAAAAGTTCATTTAAGTTAGTGTAACAATATCTCAGTATCGACTAGGTTCTTATATATTATGTCCTATGTCACATATTGCCTATGTAATTTCCTGGGCTGTTTCCCAGTGTACGGTACGCTATTTTTATACATTTAATATAATTATACAATATACAATTAATATAATTATATAATATAAAATTATATTATTTTATAGAAATAATATAATTTTATACAATATTATTTACAATTAATTAATAATTGTATATATGAGTACCGTTGTATATATGCGTATCGTACAAGGAGCGTACCGTTCACTGGGAATTAACCATTTCCTGTATCATTGAAATAATATTCAAAAAGAAAAGCATTACTGAAAAATTTTAAATGAAACATTTCATATTAAAGGAAGTGTATTTAGTTGTATTATTGACTAAAATGATCTTGCTGTAATATTAGTTAATTAAAATTTTAATATCTACAGAATTTGAATACTTTCGTAAATAACATCAAGAAGTATTCACATTATTCAGAACTAAGTAGTTTGGATATCAAATTTATATTCAAATTGTTTTTATGTTGCTGCAGAGATGTATTGTTATCAAAAGAAAATTGAAATAAAAATATCTCACTTAATAATACATGCTGATAATTTATGAAAAGTTTCTGGAATACTAAAGTCTACTTTTTCCTTAATGAGAAATATTGTTAATCATTAACAAATTTACCTTTCTTGCCTTTGTACTGTATTATAACTATTGTACTGTATCTGTTGTATTGTATCATAACAAAATTTATTACAACTTTTCATTACAAGTTATTAATTTTAGTGCAAGGTATTATTAATCAAGTATTATTTGGCTTATCTTGGCTATTATTGGATAATTTCATTACAAGTTATTAATTTTAGTGCAAGGTATTATTAATCAAGCATTATTTGGCTTATCTTGAGCTCATTATATGAGGTGTTAGAGCAGAAGATCAAAATTAAACTTGAAGAGCAGAAATACCATATTTAATCCAGAATGCTGTCTCACAGTTGGAAATATTGTTTCAGTTTTTTGCTTGCACATTACTCAGAATGTATGTTAGAAGTTTTCATGGTTTATTCGTCTGCAACACGGGAATATGATCTGCTAAAGAAAGTTTCTCTCAGAAAGCAATAAAATGGATATTAAATTACTTTACTATTCCTCCCCTGTAAACTTAAATGTACTACCTTTTCAGATTTTAAATGTTTTTATACATTACATTGATTTCTTATTTTACTTAGTTGTACTAAATATTTTTATATTGAATTAACATCACTAATTTTATATAATTAGTCTTCAAAATCATTAAACTTCTTCATTTATATATTGATGTATGCATGTTGAATAATAAAAAATAAATACATTATTCAGAATTTCTGACCTTTGATAAGATTTCTATAAAATTGTGTATATTTTATAAGAAAAATGGTTGCTTAGCTTGATCTTGAGATTTAGTCTTCAGAAATTTACTATTTCTAGTATTCCAAATCCATTACTATTTGTGGATTTGATTAATGTATGTATTTTGATCTGACCTTCACTCAAACTATTTGAATTTGATATATGTTTTGGACATGGACGTTTTTAGTTGTTCAGAAATTAGGAACAGCTTTAATGTAGCCCACCTAACAAATTTGGTACACTTTTTTGGTCACCAAACCACATCAAATATTTTATTGTGAAATATAGTAATCTGGGTTTCTATAGTGTTCTGACTTGTTTTCATCAGGGATCATCAATAACTAATTTGACTATTAAGGATTTTCAGAGAGAAAGATTAATGAAAATGATTTTAGTAATTATATGTGATTTTAACGATGCAAACCAAAATATATAAAGATTTATATATTTTGGTTTCAACAATTAATATTAACTAAAAAATCATGCCAAAAAAGAAGGCACAGAATTTAACTACATTCATAAGAAGGTTCTCTTGGTGAAATAAAATTAAAAAATAAAAGGATATTATTTTAAAATCACTATTGAAAATCCATCACATGCTCATGCACTTATGGGTTGCTGCATTGTATCATTCATCAGAATGCTTGGTGATATTTTTCAGTAAAAATCCTCAGTGAGCTATATTAAAGGGTAGACAAAATATTAAATCAGTATTGAAATATTAATGCAATTTAATTTTTATTTTAGGAAATAGTATAGAATGTTACAATTGTCGTTCAGAAACAGATCCCAGCTGTGCTGCATCTACACCAGATATCAAATATTTGACAAATTGCAGCACACTTAAAGAAGGTCCAAAATACATTGCTTGCCGTACAATTGAAAATTATGTGGATTTTAAAGTTGTTGGGCGTAAGTATTTAATCATTGAATTCTGTATTTTACTTTAATGAATAAAATATTTGTTACTCTTAAAGTCCTTCTTGCTATAATTAGTGTGCATCAATTAGAATTGTTTTGAAATCACAGCACAGATTTTAATTGCAAAATTGGCAATTTTACAATTCCATTTTACCAATGAAAATCTCCAAAGTCGACATTTTTGATAACATATTAGAATACAATTTAGAAGAATATAATAATTGTTTGCTCCACAGCAAAATTTACTTTTAAAGCTTTAATAGGTGATAACACAAAGTTATAATAAAGGTGAAATGTAGGCTTTCTGTTGCATAAATGTTAAAGGTCAACATTAATTGCTATATAATGCCCAATTACTAGGTTTTCCACCTTTCAGCACTACAAGGGATGGAAGTGATGGTACCGTATATAGTGGGACACTCAATGATTATGCCATTATAGCCCCGAAAGTGGTTGTTCATAATTTAAAAGTAGGGACCAATTTAAAAGATCCCCAGGCTTGGCCTGCCAACCCCAGAGGCATCATTTCATATGGAGGGCATTGCAATCAAAAGTTATTTAACTCGTATAACAGGAATGAAATGCCTAATCAACCAGGCCATTCTGGTTGATTATATTTTGTTTGCAATTGTAGCATAATTTGCTATTCTTGTCACTGTATATTATAAAAATGGAATATCACATAAATAATATTAAAAATAATTTTATGCTTCCTTTTTTGAATTAGACTAAAATGTAACAAATTAAAGCAAATAATTTTTGCAAAATATTTTTGTAAAGCTCACATTTATTAGTTTTGATAGTGATAAGTCTTTTATCAAGTGAACTTGCAATGATTACACTTCTATAACATAATTTCAAATTTACTGTTATCAAAATGTTACTTTTAAAATTTAAGTAAAATAAACATTTTAAATATTTTTTTTGCACCTATTTTTTAATTTAGTATAGTTTCAATTTCAAAATTGTTTTTTAGCTAGTAGCTTGCATGAGGTCCTTACAGTTATAGATCCAATAATATTTAATTCTATAAGTTTTTTGAATGTTTGTTTATCTTGAACTAATTTTTTTTTCTTCCATTTATCTTATGTTAAACCTTGCCATTGGTCTAATAGGGATAGCTTGATAGAGTTCAGAAAGAAACAAAATTTAAGTTTTTAGCAAAGTAATTCTCTCAGTCTGGAACAAAAGGCCAAATGATTTTCAATTTCTGCTCTGTGAATATATTTTCAGTTGATATTGTTTTTAAATTGTAACATTTTATCTATATTTCATTTTTTTCAGTTTGCAGTAACAATTCTAAATTCTTGTGTTTATTTTAATAACACATGATGAATGGAAAATATTTTGTTCTTCTAAAAATGTATATTTCTCATAATTATTGTGGTTTTTATAAAAATTTGAAGTTTATCTCTCCATCTACAAATTGAATTTATTAATGAGTTTTTATTTGTAAATTTTTTTGTTGTAATCTGAGATAAGAAGCATAGTATAACTGAAACATCCTATAGATTAATAAAATGTTTATTAATTTTGTTACTATCTTATAATTTGAATATGAATTGAGTGAAAAGAAAAGCATATGCTACTTTAACATCACATGGATGGTCATTTGATTACAAAATCATCCAATGCAAAAATACATTTATATAATCATTCTTTTTAAATTTCTTTCAAATTGTTTTAAAAAAAATTCTTATTCTAAATGTTCTGCAGCAATAAAATTTGAATCTTTCAATACTCTAGATTCCACTTTTTAAAAAAAAACATTTGGCTGCTTATACACATTTAAGAATTATGCTTTCAATTCATATTTTTTTGAGAAGTCCTTATTATTTTATTGATACAAAAAACTATTGTTTACTTTTCTCTGTATTACTTATGATATTTCTAGAAATCATTATGTTAGATAAGGTAATATTAAGTAGATGATAACAGTTTATTTCATATAGTTTAGTTTTAATCTCATTTTCTTAAATAATGAGAAAATAAATTTTTGATATTGTTTTATTTATCATAATTTTCAGGATAATTGTTGTACTTCTCGATTCTTTTTAGAAACTTCAAAATTTTTAAAATATTCCTCAATTTAATCTTTTCTTTTTTTTTAAATCAAGATATTAAAATGCATATTTCTTAATATTTTAACTGGTTTTTATAATAAACTAAAACTTGCTTTTGTTATATTTCATCAAATAAGAGTAACTGCAAAAATATTTTTTTCTTTGAGTTTTTAGTCTGTAAAATAAAATGCAAAACCAAAATGATTTTTTCTCTAATACTTGTGCTGAACTAGTAGCAAAATGTTTATTGCTCTTGCCGTTCAAGAGTTTGAATATAATCTCAGTCTTGGATGTTTGTGTTGGTTCAAAATCCACTTTCAACAATAAGTCCCAGCTAATTACCCCTGATGATTACCATTGAGCAAAAATCAAACCATAAAAATTTTCAAAGATAAGAGAGTTCACAATTTTATATATTAAGGGAATATTTCTTTTGAAGAAATTACAATTGTAATTTTGCTTTTAAATTTGCATGATTTTTCAAGTAATTATTCATTCTTGATTTTTTTTAATAACTGTATGGAGGGAAAACAATGTATTCAATTTGAAACTGTATAACTTTCTCAATGAATGAGAACTATTTGCTTAGTATTTTATAGTAAGATAAATTATTTTGTATTTAATTAAAATAATTTATGTTAATTATATTAAGATTAAGCAGTGAGTAGCATGAAAACATTTTAATGTATGATTTAGCTAAATCCATTAATTCCATATTATTTATAATTTCTTAGTTTCTTTTCATAATTTTTTTCCTAAATTCTAAGACTGACTTACTTATGCCAAATGCATTAAACATATAGATTACTGCACTAGAACGCATTTTTGCGATCTTGTGACACATAATCTGTGATTTTACGTGCAACATGTGTGCATGCATGAAATTTGTTTGGAGTTATAGTAATCCTTGAAGTCTTTTATAAAAAAAATATGAAATTCCTTTAGCACTACCACTTTATAAGCTAAGCTAGCAATTAAATTATTTAACTTTCAACAGGTTATGGGTTCAATTCACTTATCAGTTACAGTTGTAGAGAATTTAAATCCTTATTAAACTTATTTAAATTATCCTTGTGTGAAAAGTAACCTCAGAGTGACAACAAGCATGGTCTAGTGTATTTATGAAACAGTTTTCTCATTTTTAAGAGAATTGGCATCACACACTCTAATCTTAGTATTTTTACTATCAATTGTTATATTTAAGTTTCTAAATTTTGATTTTTTACCACTATTTATTGTTGAGTTTAAAAATAGAAGCAAAATTTTTCCTTGTTAAAAAAAATGATCCCAAAAAAGCTGGCTGAAAAGTTTACTATAGTTGTGTGCACAAACTGTATCCTGTTTGTTTAAAAATTCATCAATTATCAAAGCTGAAAAAATCAAAACTAAAAAAATAAATGATGGGGAAAATGCAATGATGTATCAATTTTTGTAGTATGCAAGTTATTAAGTGGGGTAATGACTTCACAATGCCCTTTAGATCTTTTCTGAAGAATTTTCTTTTTAAGGAAAGTTCCATATTTGATAACCACTGTTGAACAGTACAAGTTGAAACTAGTTTATATATATATATATATATATATATATATATATATATATATTAATCAGGATGCATTTTATGTTGCTTTGCTAATTATAGGTGTCAAACTTAAGAATTGCTAGAATTTAAGTTGCTTGTTTAGATGTTAATCATTTCTAGCGATTAATGCATGCGATTAATAACATGATTTATAAAGTTCTTATGAAACCCACATGTATAGTTTATGGTGAGACTGACGGCTCTATGCCTTAATAGACTATTTTCCAAGAAACTTAAGTGTCTATATCATTATTTTCTCCTAAATAGTAGTAAAAGGCAAGGAAGATAGCCAAATGTTATTTCATTATATGTTTAGTTTTCATAGTATTTGTCAATTGTGAAACCTCAGATTGACAGGCCAGTCTGGTTCCATGACCTTTATATCAATATGTGTTGGGATGGTGCAAATTCAGACTTAGACTTACTGATAATGAGTTATAACTGATCCACTATGATTAAAATTTTCTAATACTAAATTTTTGAAGGAAATAGTAAATGAGGTTTCATGTAATTTCAAAGATATGGAAAGTATTTCAGAATATTTGAGGGAAAAAATCTGAGAGACAAATGAGAAAAACTTTTTTATAAAAAAAAAAAAGTTAGCCAATTAAAAAAATATATATGGTTATTGATAGAAAACTAAACTTTTCACTTTCTGTTATAAAATGCATTTTTTGCATTTTCAATTCTTCATTGTATATTAGAACTATATTTTTAATAAAATATAAATTATTGATAAAATACAAAAAAAAAAAAAATGTGTTTCATTAAATTTTAACATAATTAGACTTAAGTCAACAAATATTGATTGTATCTTCTGATCCATCTATCCCCATACCCATTTGTCTACTTATTGTTAAATTATGTTCAATATGTATATGTGTTTTATTTATGTATATTTATAACAAGATTTTATAATACTAAGTATTAATTTATTTGCAATTTTTGCTTTAAGCTATGAGAAAATTGCCTGCTGTGTAGCTTTTTTATTGTTTTTAGTTTTTTAACTAGAAAATCTTGATTCTTACAGAGGAACCAACTAAAAGAATAATTCGACAATGTGCTGTTGATGTGGATCGTGAAAGGCCATGCTATTACAGGGCGGGCTTTGGAGGAAGAGCCAATGTATGTGATTGTTTTGAAAGCCGATGCAATTTGGCTTCCACTATCATCAATTCAGTCCTTGTCACCGCAATATGCGCATTTGCTGCTTTCATATTTCTGTGATATTTTAAGTGAAATGCATTTGTAGCTATCCTAAGTCAAGTAAAGTACACTAAGGAAAAACCCATGCTCTTAAAATGTTCACCACATCTATTTTATACCAGGTAAAAAAAATTATTGTAGGGCAAGTTGAAGGCTTAAATATTTGTTGCTTCCCATTTTTTATGAACAAAAAGTGCTGTTTTCCTTTATGTGTGTATACATATATTACTTAATTTAAATAGAAATCATTGTGCTATGTGGTTCAATTGTTATGCATTTTTATTGATGGTTAGCATTTACTTAAACAACTTTGTTTAGTATTTGTTTTTTTATTTGAACTTTTGTACATCAATTTTGATTAATATGAATTTATATATTTCCTAATTATATGTAATATATGTGTAAATCAGTACTAATTTGATGTAGAAGCTCTTAATTTTTCTCTTTAATTTTTTCCAAAAACAATGTGTTCAGTATCAATAAATGAAATATTTAACATTTAAAATTAGGTTTTAGTTTGTTTGATTTGAAAGTTTCATAGAGAAAAAAATTGTAAATTAACTGAAAGTTAAAAAATTTCATCTACCCAAGTTATTTGAAGATATCACAACTATTTAACAAATGAATTTGGATTTTATACCTTTTTAGTAAATATGCAAATTGAGAAAGTATCTGAAAAGATCTAAATTTTAAAACTACTAAATAATGTTAGTTTTTTAATAACTTACTCCTATTTTGGTGATGTTTCAAATTAAGTTTATCAATTAAAATATACATATGTAACAGATTTTAATCCTATTCATATAAAATTTATTAGCATTATTATTTTATAAATTCTGATATTTAGCATTTGGTAGTGCATTTTACATTCTCATTTGAGTTATTCAAACTGTAATATAAAGTAAATTCCTTATTTTAAAATATTATTTGTAAATTTCAAATTTGTCTATAGTAGAATGTAAACACTTAGCATTTATTATTAATATCAATTGAAATTAATTTTTGTTAAAATTCTTTTGTTATTTTAAATATTATGTTTTTTATTAATGTTATAAAAATTATATCTTCAAATTATCACCTATTGAGCATTTATTTTTAAAAATGATTTCATAAATTTTTTGATATCAATATATTTGTAGAACTTGTATTATTGTCCTTAAAAATTTTAGAATTTATTAATGTAAGTGCGTGTAAATATTTATCTTTAAAAATTTATTTTCTTTTACTGCATTTTTAATTGAATTTTTGTTATAAAATGTTATTTTGTTTGGTTAGAGCTTTAAAAACTACCATGACGATTTTATTGCTTTTATATATATATATATAATTGTTACTTATATTAAATAGTACGCACATTCTAAAATTGTGCTTAAATTAAAATTGTAATGTTGTCAAATATTTTAGTTTGTTCATTTACTTTGTTATTTTTCTTTGTTATGTTTGTAAAGTTTATTTTGTTTAAATATATAATGCATATGCATACAATCCTGAATGTAATCTTTATAATGGGCTTTGAAATTTAATAATTGTTCTCTGTAATTACTCCTAAAATTATTTAAATGTTGAACATCATATATGTAAAAAAATCTATTTAAAATGTTAATGAATGATATAAGATAATTTTTAAAATTTAATGTTTATGAAAAGATTGATTCTTGTATGTTCAAGGAAATAGTTAGGATTTAAAATAGGAGCTATTTTACAATTTTGAACAAATGAAGTTATCAATTTTCCTTGCCTAATGCTGTTTTCTCCAGATCTGAATAGTAGAATGTTTATGTTAAGAAAAAATTTACTTAATTTACAAATGCTTGAAAATGGTACTTAAGGTAATTTATTAGTGTTATATATAAAATTCAGTTTATATTTTTCCATATTAAATCATTGAAATCTTTATTTTTAATTTACTTTTTCTAATATTTGACTTAATATTTGTTGCTTCTATTTTATTAAGACACCTGTTATTTCAATTTACTTTAAATGTTCCTTGTATTGTTTTGTATAGTAAAATTATTTTGTTAGAGTTTTAAATAGGAAATTTTTCTCAAAACAGTGCATGTAGTCTTAGCATTCAGATTCTAACTTTAAATTTTCTGTGTTTAGATAATTATAGTATTTTACTTCAAGCGAAGTATCATATTCGCTGAAAGGACTTTAGTAATTTTTAGTGGTAATTGTTTAGTAAGTTGTGTAAATAACTATCGATCTTTTTTTTTTGTATTCTCACTAATAGAAATTAGCTTTAATATTAAATTTACTATACAGTTTTCCTTTATCAATTAATATTCGATTTTATATCAATATATTGATGTAATTAATATTCCAATTTAAGATTGAGATTGACCATGACATAATATACATTGACTATTTTTACAAAAGTAAGTTTAAATTTTAAAAAAGAGATTACTTCTGTTTTGCCATTTAACCATGTACAATTTTTTTTAATTTGGGGCCAAATGTTTTCATTTTAAGCAAGTATATATTTCATGTATCAGCATTCCATTGCCAATTTTAGCTTACAAATATATTGTATTAATTTTGTGATAACTTTTTATGATTGTTTTACAAAGTGTTGCAAACATATGTATGTGTTTAATAATTGATTATTTTTCTTGCATTGAAAGAATTTGAATTAATTTTTTTAAATTTATCATGAAACTTAAATGTGTGTTTTGTAAATATATATTAACAAATAAATCTGGCAAATAATGAAATTTATGCTTTTTTTCTGTATAATGAATCTGTGTTTCATTTAATTACAATTTTGTATTTATTTTTCTGTTTTAGTCTTCTCGTATTTTTTTTTTTTTTTTTTAAATATGTTTAAGAACTTGTTGTATTAACTTTCAATCATTTTATGTTTCTGTTTGTTTTCTAACTCTAATATCTTTATTATTTGAAGTATGTTTAAAATATATCAAAACATTCATATTTGCCACTTAACTTGTTAGTTTTCTTTTATCTGAATGTAGCATATCTAGAAAAGTAGCTGTTAGAAATGCAAACATCTTAGGTAATTGTTTGTTTACATGTTGAAAATAATGCTACACACTTGAAAATCTCAGTTATATCTGCTTTTCATGTTTTCTCCATTGCACTGTTATTTATTTTCATTGTAAAGTTTTTTAGTGTCCAATAGAAATGAATCTAAAATTATTTCTAGAATGTTAAGTTTGTAAATATATTAAAAATTGTATTATATATAATGCTGAATGATTAGTAATAAAGATATTGTGTCAAGTGGGCTTCTCTTTTTCTGTATCAATTTAAAAACTTATATTTTAACAACATTCACACTATATAATGAGGTTGAAATGAATAACTAAAATGTAGTTTTATATAAATGTCAGAATATAGTTATTATATTTTAAAGAATTGTACTTTCATAATTTCACTTAGTAACTTGATTTCCTTTCACATCCATCTTTACTTCCTCTTTAATTACATGTTTTAGATTATTATTTTCTTCAGTGAATAATTTAGTTACCTGAACATATAACATATATATATAAAGTTTTGAAAATAATTTTAGAAGTTTACCAAGAACTTTTAATTTTTTATAGGTATGTTGAAAGCAATAGTAAAGTTAATTCTATTTGCATGGCTTTTTTCTGTTAAAAATAATTAATCAATAATTAATAGAAGAGAGTACACAACAGCTCTTAATATACCAATGCCTTCCCAAGAACTTCCTTCCATTCTGTTTCATTTTTGGCAAGATTTCCAATTACTTTTAGGATCTTAAAATCTCACTACACAATCTATCTGTCTCAATCTGGGCCTACCTCTTTTCTAATTTCCAAGTGTTCATGATTAAAAATTTTTAAATTTAATGATACGGGGGTTTATTCTGCATGTATGGCCTGCAAATTTCATATTAGTAATCGCAATGAGTTTGAATCTATATTATTGAATAATTTCTACTGTTCAAATTTATGTCCATGTCTCCATACATAATTTTCATTCCCAGCACCGAAAGATTTTTCTCATGTGCATTCCCAAAAGTTAAACACGGAGCAAAAAAATATTACCTTAATGGGCATAAGATGCAGTAAAAAAAAAAAAAAAAAAAAAAAAAAAAAGCAAATGTTTATTCATGATAAAAATAAAATTAAGTTATCTTTATCATGAATCAGAACTATGCAGTTGTATTGATCAACTACTTTCCAAGTTAAAGTATGAGAGAAACTTTCAGAGTGATTTCTTGTTCCTAACTTACATTTAATATGATTAAGTTTGAGACTGTTAAGAAATTATAAATTTAGGATAAAAAAATATGAAGTAACAAAATATTTGTGACTAAGTAATACATGGCTACCAAAACCATCGAACTGAGATATTAATGCCAAAGAAGAAAAAAATTTGATTATTTTCTCAGCAGCTAATATTCTCTTAAAATTTGCAGTTCTAATTTTCGAATATAACATTCACTTTTATCAATAGGAATTTAAAAGTATGACCATCAGTAAATTTATCTGCAATACTATAAAACTAGTATAGCCCTGTAAAACTAACACAAAAAAATTAGCAAAAGAAAGTAAAATTTCTCTAAAATTAAAATGTTTAAATATCACTTTTCAATGAAAATGTAAAATAAGAATGTGAAGTATTTGGATTATATATATACTTTGGACTTCCCATCCCAGAAGACACAAAGTACATATTAAGAAATTTCTGAAAGGAACCTTAAAAATATAGATAGCTTTTATAAATATATATTAAATGAAGTATTACAATATGTGAATTAATTTAAAAAATTAGCTTACAATATTAAGATTGAATTTACCGTGTGGTTCAATTTTAACTCTATATTAAAACTAGAACATATTGTTCCTAACAAAAACCATTTAACAAGAATCGAAATAATTGTATGAGATCCTTATTATGGCACTTAGTTGTAAGCAAATATACAGTTGTTCACATTATACAAGATTTTTGTGAACTGCCTTTTCAAGAATTAAAATTAATTTTCTCACATCAACTCAATATATATTCAAACTGTTTATATATTATATATTTTTAAAATACTTAACAACCTGTATGAATGATTCTTATTCGAACATAATATACATTTCACCATTGTTTTTCTTTTTTATTATCATGTTTTTCTTCTTTAAACTTTCATTTATATAGGGACAATACAAACGAATTACTGATAATTTATGGTACTATAAACATTTTTTTTTTAAAAAGGAATAATATTTTTTTATGAAAACAAATTTTTTATGTGCATCACGTACTAAATATGCGATAGCATATTTAGTATGTGATGAATTCTTATTTTTAAATTACACTAATGAGAAACATACACCACAAGAGAGAAATCTCAGAGATTTGAAATTCAGAAATGAAGCACATCATTTTGTGTTTAAACCTGACAAAAGCATAATAGCACAATAATGAATACAATCCCCACAGAATAGAATAAAAAAAAAAGCTTTATTGAACTCATGGTATCGTTACACGCTATTGTTTGTCCTAGACAATGTACAAAAAATGTTTCTTAGAATGTGGAATATGTATCTCCAACCCTTACTGTATTGGTTGTTCATATCATCTCACCATATTCAGCACCAGATTGTCAAACAGTTCCATAAGTAAGAGTGCCCATTTCCCTATCTATTTTTTCCAATTGTTGGATGTTCCCCTGGACATTGTAATCATGCTGCAAGGCTTTTTCTTAAAGAATCTCACATATGTGTTCTGCGAGATTTAATTCAAGCGAATATGTTGGCCACAATCCATTCGAGTAATAGCTGTTGAAAAGCAGGAGTTCGATGTGGCCATGCATGCTCATCTATTTGAAATGAAATCTGTAGCAATGGCAATTCCTAAAAACAGCAATCTCCAGTTCTAGAACTTCTGTCTAAAACTGAAATCAGTCCCTCATTGAGCATAATGTTTCCCCAAATTACGACTCTAAATCAACCGTTTCGATATCTTTACGTGATGTTACTGGGATGAAACATGTCTCGACATCTCCAAATCAGTTGACAGAGAGAATCGCTTGTGGCAATGAAACGACTTAAAGAAGACATGATTTCATTGATGAGTTGACCAAATTTGTGCTTTTTGTACCACTCTAAGTATCCAACTTTCAGAGGGATTCAGAACGTCTGAAGGAGTATACCACCTTTGTGAAAGCGTCTAGATCGAAGAATTTATTTGTAATGAGTAAGACATCATGGAGCGTTGTCACATGCTATCATGTCAGTTGGGAACTGAGTGGCGAAAGTGTAAGCTTTCTTAAGAAGGATCCTTAACAGAAAATTGTGAGGGGTCTTTTCGATATTGAGTTTATTCTCTTCATTGGAAGAAAGTGCCTCTTCAGATATATTGGTATATACTAAGCCCCTCCTCCAGCTTCCGGACTATACTTCCACATGCGAAATTGTCCACGTGATTTCTTCCAGCCATATTTCATGAAAAAAGTCACTCTCTTGCAGCGAATATCATTGATTGCCTCTCATTTCTTTCTTTCATTGTAGTATTGAACTGCGCGAGCCAAAAATACTCGTTTTGAGTACGTTCTCACCATTTGTGGCATTTTGCTCCTGATATTTGCATGCGCATAACCTTTCAACTGAATTGCAGACTCATTATACTGATCACAACAAACTCTTATCTGAAATTTCATGGCTATCTTTCAATTTAATTGTTGCTTTAGTTCTGCACACCAGTGTACTTTATTGATTCTAAATAACTATAAAAAACGTTAATAATGATTTAGATTTAATTACCTAAAATATATCTTAAATATTGCTCTGCAAAAAAATTCTAAAGAAAGCTTTTTCCATAAGTAATAGAAACAATCAAGATTTTATCTTTATAAAAGTCATTGTCAATTCCATATTCGTTTTTTTTATTTCACAGTTTGTAAGAAATGCCAGCTTATTTGTTGACCACATTCATTAAAAGCGACTTAAAGTTACTAGGTGGTTGGCAGCATTTTAAGCATCTATCAGCATTCTGCACAAATAGGCACTTGAAAATGAAGCGGTTTGTTGTTTTATGTTTGTTTTGGCTGAAATTAAAAGTCTAGCAGTTTTTACTTTGATAATTAATTTTTCGTTTAGTAATGTTTATTTGTTCCTAACTTCACTCAGAAATTTTTTATCTTAAGTTTGTATTGCGTGTAAATGATTTATTCTAAAAATTTTTCCTAATAAATAATATAATTTTTCTCTTTCTTTTGACTAAAATGACAGATTCTCTTTCAGAAACAGGTAAATAATGAGTTCTGCTACATAATATATTTTTGATTAAAGTGAGCTTTATAGTGTTAATGGCAGCTTTTCGTAAAACATAGAAAAGAGATTGATTTCAGAAACTCTTTAATTCAAATGGATAATTATCGCTTTCTGAA
>JAPDSC010037572.1:0-11459 GCA_026290005.1 Latrodectus geometricus
CTGGTCCCATCGCCCACAACAAATCCGGAAACTGTTACTCATTTTAGTGATACCCGATGGGTACCTGTGAAACAAGTCTCGGTGGTACGAGCAGCATTGCCTACGTTACACCACCCCAAACCCGTTTATAAGGTGAGAATATTCATCCATCGTCTCTGAAGAAAAAAGGACAAAAATTCACACAAAGAGAGAGAGAGGACACGTCCATGTCCAAACTGCGAATCAAACCCGGGACCAACAGCCCAGGAATTAGGACCGCTAACCACTCAGCCATTGGCCGTTTCTTTTTAAATGTTCACAGGACTTTTTTTTTTAAATAGTTTTCTATTAAAATATTTTTGAGATTGAGATTTATTTATAAATTAAATTCCTTTAATTTAATACCTAAATTTAATTTTATTTTGTAAAACTATTTTTCAGTGGGATGTTTCTCATTGTCCACTGAGAACAACTTAAAAATAAGACAGAATATATTTTACATTTCTTTTAACTTCGAATTATATTACATTTAAAAAAATATAGTTTGAAAGTACCAAATTTTAAGAAGTAAATAATAAATTTGATACATTTTGAAATCAAATTATATTTTGTATTAAAATTCAATGGAATTTATGATGAGAATACTTCCCATCGATAATAAAAGGTTAAAAAATAATTATTTCATGAAATTTTATAAATAGTATTTAATTAGTAAAAATATATAATAAGAAAATTTTCTAATTATAACTATTTCTGATTTTAATGAATAAAGTGCATCAATAAAGGTATATTTTTTAGTATTCAAATGCACAAGTGTTTCAGTACTATACTGAAGTAAACATTTAAAGGGTAGAAAAAAATTAACATTATTTTGTGAAAATTTGTTTCAAGTAGTGGGAAAAATAAGTTTTGTTACTAATATGACCAGGCACTTTTAATTATAATTTGTAAATTTTAAATAGACCATATCCGGTGTTCAGTTACTGATGTAATACATAATTGAGAAACTTTGATGTAATACAAAATTGGGATACATAATTGGGAAATTAATGCCAGTATGTTAAAACACATATCTTCATTTAAAATATACTATATAGTCATAATGGTCAATAGTATGCTTTAAACAAATTTAATATACAAAAAATGAATTTAAAATTATTTTACAAAAAAATCATTGTTTTATTATTTTGTAATAATCTATTTCTGTAAAATAAGTTTTCACAATAAACTCGTGTTTTGTAATGCATTCTATTGAATATACCTCTAAATGTAAATCTGGTTTGTAAATATCTTATGAATATAACATATTATTTTATGTTTGAATCAGAATGATATTATATCATTATTAATATTACTTTCAAACAAACTAATTATTTTATGCGGAAAGTTATATACTTTAGCTGAAAAAAATAACCCTTACAAATTTGTTACGATGAAATCTAATATTTTCATATAATTTTTTTATCATTTGGTACAGGTATTATCATGGATATTAATAAAATTATAATATTTGATTTAAATATTAACACTGTATGATTTCATTATTATTATACTTTAAGTAATATACAATATATATTATATACATATAACTATTATTCAATATGTAACCTTTAATTTCTAAGTAAAAAGTTCTATTCCTTTTCTACACATTGTATAAATTTCTAATACTTACTGTGGAAAACTACATATGTAACTAAATGGTTATTAGGTTATAAAGTGATTAAAAATTTGAATATTTCAGTTGATAAACTATGTCACCACATTAAGTTACATTTGAATTATATGAAGAATTAAATTTAAAATTAAATTTATATAATAATTTGCATACTTCGATCTAATATCCTAATTGCAAAGTAATTTTTTCTTATGGTGAGCATTCATATTTTATAATTTTTTTTTCATTGAAAAATGCTTGACTTTTTTTTTATCCAGATAATTCATTAAGTTAAAACAATTTTGAAGAATTTTCAATTTTTTTTTATGAAAGAAAAATTTCTGGACATAAATTTTAATTTCCATTTCACTAAAGAAAAAAATCATTCTTTTTTTTATTTACATTTAATTGAACATGCTTCATATTATTCATCTAAAATTTTTATATAATGTTTAAATACATTAAATTTTAATTTATAGAGAATAGTTTTAACATACCTTGAAAAATTACACTACTTAAGTTAAAGAAACTCTGTATTATATATATATATATATATATATATATATATTAATTCTTACATTTTGACTTTCTAAAGAATTTCTAGCCTTCACATTATAAATATATAAATCTTATTGACATCAGTCACAGCTTAGACACATTAGGAAAACAAATTTAAATATTCCGTGTACATTATCAATTGGAATTATTTTTGGAGTAATAAATATTTTCTAATTCTTATACTATTTGAATTCTTTAATCACATATTTTGACGTATTTTGTGAAATGAATCTTTGTAATATAAATTTGAATGAGATAATAAAATTTGTCTAAATTTATTCCCTTGCATTTACTACATTTTAACAATAATAATTTAAATAGAAAGTAAATTTGAAATTGCATGGAAACAATCTAATTTCTTGCAAAGACATGAACGTTTTTTGGAAAACAAATTGGGGCTAATTCTTTCAGTTATTAAACATGTTTACGAAAAATAATCATTAAATCAGAAAGGTATCATTAATCAGTATGAAAGTAATCGAATTCTAAAAAAAATGTAAATTTTATCTGATTATTACAGCCTTGAATGCAAAATTTAGAAGAAATAATTTATAAAGTAATCTATGTAAGTGATTTGCATCAGCAAAAACTTATATTTCTTTGACAATCACATAGCGTGCTTCTTTCTTTGCAGATAAATACATTTTAAAAGTATGAAATAAATTCAATAATAAAGCCATTAAGATAATCAGCACGTAATTTATTCTTGTATAAATATAACTTTGGAAACTATCAATTTAGTAAGATATTGTTGTTCGTAAGATTTTATGCATATTAGTTAATAATTCAGAGACATTTATGTTAAAGAATATATATTAACAATCTTTATGTAATTTCTTATGTTTAAACTAATTATGCATGACAAATGTTATATACATTTGTATATCCAAGGTAAAACTTATAAATATATTTATTTATAATTCTGGTTTCTTTTAATTTATTTATAAATAATTTTCAATGCTTCATTACTTAAAAAATAGTAAAATGAAGTAAATTATGTTATATCTATTAACAAAATGAAATATATCAACATCATGGAATTTAGATTACAATAAAGTCAGCAAAACCAATATAAAAGTTGATTTTCATCATATATTCACGATGTACTTTCATTCATCTGAAAAAAAATGATAAATCATACATCCTCTCATATTGGTGACAAAAATAAAAAATTGTTCATGTTCGAAATTATATAAGCTAATTTCTTGAAAATAATTAAGAAACTATTTTTAATAACCTTAACAAATTTCACTTGTCTTAAAAAATAGTCAGATTCAAAAAATCTTCATTTTCATTCGCTAAAAAGGCAATAATTTTTTCTGCGCCGATTATGCTATTTTGTAAAATTACGGTACTTTAAATATACATAATAATCACATCTTGGAAATAGTAAGCCCACATACGTATGGATGAAACTATTTTCTTAATGGTTAAGTAAGAATTGGCAATTGCCTAACAGTACTGTATATTTTCCCAAATTGGATTGACAAAAGCAAATAAATAATTTTAATGCAGTAGATATAGTTTTTTGAAAATATATTCCATCTAACTTTGATGATGTGATTCAACATGATGGTACTTCATCAGATTTGCTGTTATGAATATCACTATATCTAGATGTCTATGATGTGATCACATGGTTTTATACAACTGTAATGTTTCTTTCCAGGCGGAATCACTTAGGTAAACCTTTTATCTGGCTCTATTTTTCCCAATCTTACTAACTTTAACTGTAACTTTTTATCACCTCGCATATGTTTAGTTTGAGTTAAGTTTTCTACTTCCAAAAGGCTGTAGGAACAGGTAACGAAAAGAATGCCAAAAGGACAAAACGGCAAGTTTGTGGAATGGTAGCTTTCCTACTAATGTAGAAAGAAAATACTCTTAATGACATCAAATGTAAATATCTTCAAAAACATAAAAAAATGGAAGAAATTCCTATTTTCGGAAAATCTGATGAATTCTTCAGAACTTCATCGAGCTTCAAGTCAGCTTCATCGAATTTCATCGACCTTGAAGGAAAGATGAATATGTATGTTATAATGTTCAACGAATCGCCATTTGGAGTCTTCGTGAAGTTGATGATTTTGAATGTCAAGTTCTTAATGCCAAAATGCCCATCTTTTTATCTTCTCTCCACGAATCTATCGAATACATATGAATCTCCGATATTATGATTAAATAATTTTATTTGAGTTTTCCCCTGAATTAAAAATTTGAATAGATTCATCCCCACCTTTAAGCAAGATGAGCACAACAGGTGAATATGTTTAGTTTTCTTATCTTTTTTAAATGTTTTATCCGTATGATACTAGAAATTTTTTTATGTATTCACAATCCAATTTTTAAGTTTAATACATCTTTATAATATTCTTATCTGATAAAATTTTTCATTATTTTTTACGGTTGTAAGCTTAAAATAATAATACAATTAAGTTCGAGTGTTTTATTTACTATTTTTCATTATGTTTAATTTTTATTTTTCTAATCTGCATGCCTTTTATTAGTTTTATACATCTAAATTAAGGAGTTAAATTTAAATCTTTATTGTTAAATATTTTAATATCCATTTTTATCTGAATATTCTTTATATTATATATGTAAACATTAAATTTCATAATTGAGTGTACATTTTTTTATTTTTATTTTTTATTGTTCTTATATTATTATATCATTCATTTATATATCATCTCATCTTTTCCTATTTTAAAAAATAAGAGAATTCTGCAATTTATAACGGTACATTGCATGATGTATTAGTGAGCATATTTATAGTAAATAAAGAACGTATATTATTGGAGGGAAAAATATTTGGTTGTCTGGAAACTTCGCGCCAATTTTCGGTAGGTAGCGTGAGAGACCTGATTAAATATATCACAATTATTGAAAACAAATGGCATGTGTATATATTCTAAAATTCTTCAGCCATATTTGGAAAAAAAAGTTTGGTAACGATTCATTAATGTTTATCAGTTTTGTAAGCCTTAAATTTTGGTGTCAAATAAAGTGATTATAGGCATTTAATGCTTTCCTTTTTTCGAAAGGGCAAAAATACCCCACAAGAGGAAAATAAAATATGCGCCGTTTATTGCGAGGATTTTGGATGTAGGATTTACCTTAATGGGAAAAAATTTCGACTTTTTAGTTAAGCTCAAAACCCATTTGGACAAATATTTTGCCGTGAAATCTGAAAGGTTCTGGAAGGGCGAAATTCTCATGCCACACAAAAGATGGAGAAAGGTTGTGGAGCAGAATGGTACCTATATAATTTAATAAATGTAAATCAATATTTAAATGAGCTGCATATCGGCATGAACTTTCCGGAAAACCCAATATATTAATAATTCCTGCTGGTAAACATTATTAAAAAGAGGAAGTCTTCAATAGAGCTTAAAACAAAAGATTTATGACTTGCCCACTTAACATTTTCTGATGTAAAAGAATCATATCTAATCATATTTATTACTATACTAAACTAAATACTAGTTTGGGGAAAAAATAATCCATTATTTTTTCGGTAGACGTCTGTAGTGATCGATATCTCGTGAGGTATATATCAAACAATTTCAGATTTATGCTCGTTGGAAAGCTGACATTTGACACTAAAATATCCTCTTGCGGTTTTTTGTTTGATTAATTCAGTTACGAGTACAAGGTTTTAAAAATGGAAGACAACAAACAGAAAATTCGATACATTTTCGTTTTTCTCTTGTAACGGTGAAAAAGATAGCCGGGTGGCTAAAATTGTGAAAGGTGTTTATCGTCCTATATAAAACTGTAACAACCAGTTACGTACAATTTTTGTTTTGTCGATTCCGTTCGGGTGTTTTTGATGTTAGAGATGCACCTCGCATGTGGATGCAGCATCGTCGAAAATGTCTATAAAATATCAAAAATGGTCGAAGTTGACCGCAAGTCAGGCGTAGTAACGCGCAAGACCTAAAAATCTACATGAAAACTATTTTAAACCTTTTTACAAAGCGAATCCAAAAGAAATTACATAAAGTTTACATGAAAATAATGGATTTCTTTTTCCCCAAACTAATATAATGATTAGTAAAAAATTTTATCCATATAAAGACCACGAATAAAAAAGTTATGCGTTGTGTTTAGTTAAAGTGATGCATATGCTGTATATAACATTGTTATAAACTATTTATTTGTATCCTTATATTATACAGTTTCAGACAAACAATGATTAGATTTCTATATTCATTTTTTTCATTTCCAGTGCTTTTGAAAAGAGACTTCTTCTTTTTAATTGTTTTCACAAAATCATTTTAAATGTTATTCCTTGTTCAGTTTCAATTTTTGTGTTATAATCGATATGAAAGGTATAAAAGAAAAACAGTTTTTATTACTTAAAAATTGAAAACACACTTTAAGAAGTAATAAAAATTCAAAATTAAATTAATTATTTGATAGCAATATAGAATAAACTAAAAATGTTCATAGAAAAGCAAAATTTATTTTGAAAAAAAAATTAGCGAAAGCCATGATAGTATAAGAAGATATATATCTTTGTATAGTATTTACCACCAATATATCAATAAAATTTACCACCAATATGTCAATAGTAAAATTAAATATGAAACTCCAGATATTTTTACCTCTCTGTTTTGGAACTTGTTATGTTTGAATATTATTGTAACTGTCAGATGAAAAGAGTGTATATAATGAAACATTTTAAAAGCAATAGATTATAAAGCGCTTCCTGCTAATGTATATGTAAGTTACTTATAAATGGTTACAAATTTAAAAATCAAGTACAAAATCCTTATTTTTTATTTTTATATAATAAATATTGCGGAAACATTTGATGAATTTTTGATAACTTTGTGCAAATCGTGCTCAGAGTTAGATCGTGCTTAGAGTTAGTATTCAACAGAGTTAGAAAATAGTGAATGGCGTTTTTATAGTAAAAATCAATATGCAACATATTTAAATCCTTTTGATCTCAAACATAGGATTATAGATAATACTTGAATATGTAGGAAAAAAGTCGTGCGTACAAAGAGAAAAACACGAACTTAAATATTTAAATAAAAAATAAAAAATATACATATGGAAATATTAGAAAGATAGCGTTCGCTAAATTTAAATTTTACGTAGAAAAATTATATAAATAGTGAAATATATTTAGGGATTATCTGATTTTTCATTTTTGTGTTTATACTAGGAAACGTCATTAATTAAATTAAAATAGTTGATTATTTTTTTAAATATTTTCTATTACATCTATCTTTTTTTTTGCATTTTCTACATATTCCATCAAAAGAAATGTGATATTTATGTATTTTATATACTTAAAAACACGATATAATTATATTTGGGATTTATATTGACTTTATTGGAAATTTTTCTTCAAGTCTGTGATTTAAATTGCTATTCAGAAAACTAAAGTAAAGAAAAACAAAATAAAAATTCAAAAATGTTTTCACATTACAGATGACAATTAAATTTTGAAAGATTATTTTATGTAGCCATTATATAATGCCTACTAATAAACATTTGATAATTGAATGTAAGTATGCAAAAAATGATCACATCATGTAAATATACAAAGAAAGAGTGTTTAAAGAAAATGCAAGGCAAATTGTAAGTTTATTACTTATACAAGATGCGAAATATCATTAGTAAAGTTGCGTTAATCAAAGAATTTTTTTTAAAAAAATTATATTCACATTATAATAAAAAGATTTAATTTTGTAATGTGAGTTATTGTGAACTTATAAAAAACTTTAGGTAACCATTTTTATAAAATTTAATATTAACTTTATGCTATTTTATATATTATAATTTTATGTTATATAATTAAATAATATAGCATTGATACTTTCTCCAAACTGTATAAAAATCAGTATAACTAATTCGAATAGTTTAGTCAAACTATCAATAAATCTACAGGTTTAAATATTGAACTTATTTATAGTAATACAATGGAAATATTGAACTTTAAATAACTTTCATGGCATATTTTATTCATTTTGTTTTTGATATGTAATTTTATAGACATATAAATAAGTCATCCTTTTAAATCAATAGATTTGCATGTTTAGTTGATTATATTATGTCCTTCTTAACTTATGTATTCCTCTGGTTATAAAAATGAGTTTTTGAAATTAAAGAAATTTCTGAAAATAAATGATAAAAAAAAAACTTATTTAGACGACATTCAATTTTATATGAAACAAAATAACTTATTGAATTATTTCACCATATACAGTATTTTGAATGTAAAATACGTTAGCAAATCAAATTTAAGTATTTGTTGCCAAACATTCCAGTTATGGTAATTTATAGTTTTTTTTAATATTGGAAACAACGTTATCCCAATGAAAATTTAGATCCTAATTCTGTTTCAATATTTAGTTATGAATTATTTTATTATTAATTTAAACAATATTTATTAAAATATATAATAAAATATACGAGGTTCTAAATAGGGCTGGGAAATAACTTATTCATAAAACAATATTAAAGATATCTGAATTAATTTAAAGTTTAATTAACACATTTTCGAGTTCATAAACTAAAAAATAATCACATTTTTCTCTGATGTATCATTTGATTGCTTTTGGTTGCAGTTTCCAGAGTTCCTTCTGAAAAGTACAGTCGACTGCGATGAATCACAGGCACATCCCAAGGGAGACATTCTGTCACCATTCATCATATTTTGCAAATCGAGTAATTGATCCTCCTCCATCTTTGTTACTCTGCCCCAACTTTACTTTGCCCATTGCAACCAAAATATCTAGAATTAAAGAATATAAACCAATCTATTAATTAAATAGATTTTCTTGATGATAGAACTGCTTAAATGATGAAAAGGTGCATTCATTTCATTTATTTTAAGTTACATAGGAAACATCAAATTATCATAAGCTGACACAAGAAAAAGTTTTAAATCTGTAGGTCTGTACAATAGAGATATGTAAAAAAGAATACAAATATAGTTCTCATGAAGCTAGAATCACACCTAATTCTTGTGTCATAATCTGATTTTATCAAATAAAATATTGTCTTATAAATATTGTTTGTTATATTATTTTTTGATATTTTATATTCCTTTTTTTAAAATTACCTTTGATTCGGACCATTTACATATGAGGATTGTAATAATTTAACTATTAGATGGCACAATAAATTTAAGTTACTTCCAAATATTAGAAGATCAACATTTATATTTAATAGATATGTTAGAAAATTTAATTAGATTTTCTCTAATGAATTAAAACTCTTATTTTTATTTATTTATTACTGAATTTGTATCTGTTTATAACTTCTCTTAATAAGTGATATGAGTTAGTGACGGAAATTAGAAAAGGAGAAATTAAATTAAAAATAACAGACAACCGAAGATTTAACACATATTTTGGAAATTGATGAAACATTAAATGAATAATTCTCTTCTAAACGAAGGAAAATGGTCATTTTTTGAAATTAAATTTAAACGATGAGTAATGGTGAAAACTAAATTTGCTTTCAATTCTTTAACATGTTTTCCTATGCAAAAGAGGCTGATATGAAGTTTAACGAATAAGAGAATAAGGTGCAGACTATACGAAGTTTATATTTAGCTTTCATATATGCAAATGCTTAAGAAAGATAAAATACCATTCCTATTGCAGATACGTCTGAGAGCTATTTTTAGTGAAAAGTTCTATTTACATATATGAAGACAATTTATTGTTATTTCTTTTATAATCTGATGTCAAGAACAGAAATATATGAGCTACAGTGAACAATATTTATGCGTTTGAATCAGTCCAAATATGTTTTTGAACATTTCAAAAGTTTTCAACCTTTTATTAGTATTTCAGACACAGTTCTTTAGTTCATATTTATATTTTTTTTACAGTAGACAGTCAATAAAGATGAAATTTAAACGTTAGTCAAAACTAATGAAATTTTAGATTGAACATTTATTACAAGTTGTATAGTTGTTACCTGAGTGCTGAAAATATTTAAAAAGTATTATTAATATAGTTAGGTAAGAAATGAAAGAAAAATTCTTTTCATATAATTATAATTAATATTAGAAACTGGTTTAAAAGAAGATGACATGTAAAATAAAATGAGTATCATAGAAATATATTCACTTCACAATTGCTAAAATCTAAAAAGCTAAAGTTACTGGTAAAATAAAATATTATTCTCAGATATAAATTTCTGTTAATAAACAAATAATTCAATTGAGCCAAATATGTAGTCCCTCTATCATTGAAGACGTTATAATTTTATTTATTTCAATTATTTACTGTTAAGAAACAAAATGAAAGTTTTTAATGAATGTTTTTAAGATTTAATTACATTAGAAGTTTAAAGTATATACTTTTCACAAACTATTTTAAGAAAAAAAATGTTTTTTTTAACGTTCTTTAGAAATATGTAACTTTTAGCGTAAATTTTGTTTTACTTAAGGAAAATTGACATTACTTTAAATTATTTAATAAATGATATGTACACAAACAAAAAAAAAAATATCAAGAATAGAAAAAAAATCAAACTTTATTTTTATTAAATTAAACTTTATTATTTATTTTTAAAAATCAAACTTTATATATATAAATTAGTGAATGTAGGCGTTTCCGAAAACACCTACTTTCACTTTAAATATACTTTAATATTTAATCTACAAACATATTTAATCTATATAATAAATATATATACTAATATTTAATCTACAAATTAAACATTTTAAACTACTTTAACTTCTTAAATTAATTTGTAAAGAAATTTTCTTATTACTGTTGGCAACAATATTCTTCTATATTTGATATATATTCTTCTGTATTTGATATATTTTTCAGTATTTGATATATTTTTCTGATTGTATTGCTTTGCCTATTTATTGTATTGCTCATTTTTCAATGCATTACTTTGATTCCATTTATTTCAAATTTAATATAGTAGTATTCTTTTCTTATTGAGACAATGTTCGGGGGGGGGGGGAATAACACGAATATTTTTAGACCTTTGTCTTTCGTGTTCGTCAGAAAAGGGTGTCTATTTTGCATAGCTGACCATCTCCCTCCTGATGAAGACGTGGTCCCTATGCTCTTTCCTTAATTGTATTTCATTGTTTTTCTTTATTTTGTCTTTTTGATATTAAATTGCATAGTTTCTTCATGTTTTATCTTTATCGATTAAATGTATTTTACTTAATTTATATCGGCATTTCATACAATAGCTGTTTTTGAGCTGGTATGATTGCCTACTATACCTATTTATTTAATGTTGTATTTGCTTTTTCTGTGCATTGTAT
>JAPDSC010037572.1:34556-50301 GCA_026290005.1 Latrodectus geometricus
GTCATTTAAGGTATGATTAAAATATTTTAAGTAATATTTTGGATAAAGGTACATTTTCTTCCTAAAGTTAGATTATTTCTTATTAGATTCTCATTGACATACAGAAAATCTCCAACTTTATAGAAATCAAAGCTTTCAACATACACATATTCAAAATCATTTCAGAAATAGTTAAGTATTGAAATTACATCACACATAAGGACACACTTTTAATCTTTTCCTTTCATCTGTTTATATAATACATTAAAGCTACAAGAGCCATTCAAATCTATAAGATTTGACAGGAATAAAAATTCCTTTTGCATAATCTGGAAATCATATGTTACATAAATTCAGCTAAAACCGTTACACAGAAATTCTAGGAATTTCTCAGCTAAAGGCATTCATAATTCCTTCACGTATATTGAAACATCTGATCACCTATTGGAAATTCTTATAAGTCCGAAACAAAATGTCTTGATAAATAGATAAATACTTATACAAAATCTCGTCGCAGGGCCTAGTTAGTTATCAGTAATTCCTCTAATAAATAGATAAGATTCCCTCCTTATAAAGAGTTTCAAATGAACTCAGCAGATTAGATTATGGAATATTTCATTCAAAATCTCTTGAATACAACGTCAAACTTATCATCATTTTTGAGATACTGAGAGGATTAAACATTTCTGTTGCAGAAATAAATAGAAACTATTTGATTAATCAGAGTTCTTTCATTTATGAATTTAATATTTCGATAAAATATTAATACTTATGATTGCAATGCTGTTATACTTTAGGTATTTTAAAAGTGCATAAAATGAAAAATCCCATAGAAACAATTAAACATTTGCATTTAATTAGAATTATGTTGTAAAATTAAATAATTCATAAATATTTTTCTAATATTGAATATAATGTTTCTAAAAAATAAAATTAATGAACTATGTATTTATGATACTTAAAACATTACATATGTAACTAGTTTTTCTTTTCTTCAACTGAAAAACATTTCAAACTTTATGAGTTTGTGTTCATGAACAAAATAGTTTATGATTTTTAATAAAATGTTATTTTGTTTTAAAAATATCATGACATATTTAAGAAAAATTATTTCTGTGAAATGAATAGATAAGCCGTTAATCCAAAATCTTGAAAATATTTAATGCACAATAAAAAATTGATATTAGCTTAACAAATATGCAACAAAGAAAATTGAATGCTAAAATAGAAGAATACAAAAATTAATGAATAATTTTTTTCATTTGCAATATGCAAAAGTTTAGTGCTGTAAAATTATCGTAAATTCAAAAATTATATTTTCGCTTTCTACATAACTTTCCCCTTGACATATTATATTCAATGAATAAAGAAAAAAACAGTAATTCGTTTATTTTTAATGGAAAATCCATATAAATATTTTTAAAAGCCCTGTATAATTTACCTTATAAACAAAAATATTGTATATCTTGTAAGAATTATAACAATTTATTAAATTATTTAAATTTAATTTTTTTAAACTCTGATTAAATTAAAATCAAAATAAAATAAATTTAAATAAGTGTGGTTAATAAGTTTTATGAAAATTTATTATATAGATTCATTAATTGATTTTTAATCTATAACCAAAGTTAATTAAAACTATGTTGCTACTGGCGAATCATGATTTTAATATAGAAAGCATTAGACCTTGACATTTATGCAAATCTCACGTGAGTTCGAGTTTTAGTAAAATTCCACTATATTTATCATAACATTAAGTCTAGGGAGAAATCGGTAAAGAATGAATATTTTAGTACATTGGAATATTGATTATTCTATAATTAGACCCCGTTAGTCTCACCTTGATTGAAACATAATTAAATTGAAACTTAGTTATCATATAAAGATCAATCTAAATCAGATGAATGGCAGGTGGTTAATTTATTAAGCATATTGGTATGAAACATCTAATTAAGAAACTAACTTACTAACTTAATAAGGGAAATCTAATTAGTGTTCCCTATGTCTATACATATGTATAGACTAATAAGTGAATAAAATAGTTCAATAAAATATATCTCAATTGAATATGAACTTTCATGTATAATTTGCACATATTATATTTTCATTATAATTTAAGAACCTTGACCTATAATGATTCCATGATTTATAATTCAGTTGAGTTATGGAATACAATTACTTAAAAGAAGAGCTATGTATATCGAGAACCTTTATAGTCTAAGACCAAAGTTATTTCTCAGTAATTATTAGCTTTAAGTATGTTTCTTGAATATGAACCCAGTTAGAAGAAATAAATTTTAAGGATATGTAAGTTCTATTAAAAGAGACTAAGAAAGAAATTGTGGTTAATCTGTGCTTTAGGTCCCCTACTTCGCCAACTCACGAATTTGAAGCGTTTTCTCGCGCATGCTCAATAATTACTCGTTTGTTTTAGCCATTTCATTGGTCGCCAATTAAATTTCACTTTGAAATAGCGGTAGAATTTTCGCCATTGTATCGGTGTTTTTAAAAACGTGCCAAGGAGGGGACCTAAAGCCCATTTTCACCAAATTTGTAAGTACTAAAACTTATTAATAGACAGTTATATAAATTTGCTATAGCAGAAGCTTTTCCTCACAATTTGTTTATTTTAAAATTTGAAGTAAGTGTTAAGGATTAAATTTTGTATAACTTTATTCTCCAATTATGCTTATGGTTGAATCCTGGTCATTTCTCTCTGTAAAGTGATGTCTTACTACTAGGATGCTATAATAAAACCTATGATGCTGGAGTTTACACTAGGCTGTGCACTAATTTTAAATTAAAGGATGAACCGTTGCATGGCGGCCTATCTATTTAATGCTTAAATGTGTACAGCCGCAGATAACATACTTTATCAGTACAATTCTTTCCGCAACTGTTAGTCCTGGCAGAATAACAGAATTTACCTGCGTTAAAATTCTCATGGAACATACCTAATGCAGTTTTGGTGCCCAAAAATATAAATGTGTGCAGTAAAAAGGCATGCAGCTAATTTAACTGCTCTTCAGCGTATTAAAAGATCAATATATATTTTATATATTATCTTTAAAATATCAAATCTAGACCAAGAAGTCTATACCTATTAAAAGATATAAGCTGTATTTTTGCAAAATAAATAGTTATTTATATTTTAAAGCAACAAAAATTTATTAATATAATTTAAAATTTTCGAATTGAATAAAATTTATCTTAATGAAAGAATGTATGTGTACAGTATAAATAATTAATGATTTTATGCATAAATTATTGTAAATCTTGATTTGATTTAATACTTTTGATTTGTTAAATTTATATTTAAAAAGAAAAAATTAAAGTACTACTATAAATAAAATTTGAAACGTAGTTATTATTACTGATATAATTTTGATAAATGTTTTATAATAAATAGTAAATTTGAAATAAGAGGAAAATTAACTGATATTGAATTACTTTATAGGTTTTTTCCGGAAAAAAAGATAGAATAAGAGGAAAAATTGATTTTCTAAATGTGGGAGCAGCTGGCGATATTTGCTTGGAAATCTGTTATATTTTTATATTTGTTAGGTTTTGTTGCTAAAAGTTTGTTACTCTGAAATCAAATTTCTTCGTATAAAAAATATTTTTTGTCGAATAAACTTCTCAGTTTACAATATTTTAATTTCAATAATTATTTGTTATTTTGCAAAAAGTAAGATATCTTAAAAAATAAAGATATTTGATGTCAAGAGCAGAAATAAACAGAACAAAACTATGACTCAATGGTAGTTCTAAGCTAATTTTAATAATCTATGTAGCGAAACCTACATTCATCATTAATTTGAAGTTAGTTTTTTTGCTTTGATAAATTAATTTAATAGGACAAAAATGCATTACTTATTTCCCTTTCTTTGAACAAAAATATTCTCCTAAAAATTTTAAACAATTTTATTGTACTCATGTAATCGATTCGATTCTGTTGCTTGATTATCTATTAATTATATGAAATCTATATATTGCAAAATTTCAATATGATTATTGTTTTGTATTTAACTAATTTATTGCTAAAACTGAAATACTGTTAATTGTACACTAATACACAATTTTTCTCTTTTGGCAGATATGCTGTAATATATCTATACTAAAACATTGGAATATAAATAAATTAAATGTTAGCTCAAATTACACTATTTGTAAATTTTGAAAAGTGTAAATAATTATTTAATATTGAAACAGTGATATTAAAGCATGCAGGAAATAAATGTTTTTGAAAATATTTAAGTTTTAAATTCAGTTAATTTTTTATGTAGTAGCATTTTATAGTATAGTTATTGCTTTAAGGCTCTCCATAAAAAATGCTAATATCTTTAAATTTTTCAAAATTTTAAATAAAATAGATGATGAATCTTGTATATCTTTGAATGTAAATTGGAAATATTCTAGTATTGCTGATGTAAATCGTAAGTAAATTGTATAAAATATATAAAATAAATTGAAAGTAGAAATGTTTGAATATTAAATTACAAAAATTATACATCAAACACATATAGATATACATTGACTCTTTTTTTCTCTCAAAAATTCATTTTAATCAATTTTCAAGATAAAATACGGAAAGAAAAAGATGACAAAGGAACAAGAATAATTCAATGGATTAATTTGGATATTTATTACCAACAACATTTCACACATTTATTTTTTATGCATTTGCTTATAAGTTTTATTTTTATTGAAATCTTAATATACGAAAAACTATATATCATATTTTTTGCTTTAATACTGACCCTTTTATTAGATCCAAACAAATTTCAGATATAGTGCATATTTTAATGCTTGTTTGACTAAATTAATAACACTGCAAAGTAAAACTTCTTATAATTGTTTGTAGATTTGTAACATAATAGAAGTAAAGCAAAATCAAATGTTAATTACAAACGAAGTAACTTTGAAAAACCAACGTCCATGGATATTTATAAATTTGGAAGAGTTTATAGTATCTTCACAGTAATAATGCATACAAAATATATTTGAATTCGAACTTTGATATTGTGGAATGCATTAGCGTGTTTATTGTAAGTTTCTTTCCAAGGTACCGAGCTCAAGCAAAGAAATCCACAAATAGTGTAGAATTCTGCCAAATTTCTTGCTGCCATAGGCGGAATATTCCATTGGGTCATGGGTATTATTCTCTGCATTCTAGGGCAAGCGAAAAATCGCCAATTAATATAGATCGCCAATGAATTGTAAACAGCTTTGTTTACACTTTATTAATATTTGCTTATAAATGAACTTCTTTTGTGTGTGCATACTATTAATTAAAATTTGCTTACAGTTGAACGTTTTCAACTTTTATTCTGTTAACTGTTTTGTCAGTCATGACTTGGCTCGCGTTTGGTTATTAATTGGCGACATTTGCGGCCGGCTAACGGAAATGTACCCTTTCAAATGTGTATATGTATTGCGTGTCAATAAAAATAAAATCTGCCTTGGATTTAATCTATAACAATTTACCTTAGTAAAAAAAGTGTCAATAATCAAATATAATTTAAACAGTATCTGATACTTTGCCTTAGATGACGTTGCTTAAATGTATGTTGGGAATTCACAGGAAAAGTAACGGAAAAAGAAGAACAATGCTGAAGGACACAATACTTACCTTGTCACTAAATGTGAATTCCTATGTTATAAATAAATTAAGCTGAAAGGGCAATGAACTGAATATTATGAGCCAATAAACATTAAAATTGACTAAAGTAAGATACACAAATTTTGTAACATAGGTTAAAATAGTCTTTTTAGATCGAAAAACAATTTTTTATACATTAAAAATTTATCACCTATTATGTATAGAAATGATTTTACTCCAGGAAATTGTGAAAAATTTATAAAGGCTTATTTTTTAAGAACTTTACTTTTCTTCACTAAAACTTGACTTTTTTTAAAGGAAAAAAGCATTTTCAAAAGAAATATATGAAAGAATTTCGGCAAAGGATAACTGCTGAATATTCAAATTTAAATGCAAAAAACTTTTTTCATTTATAAATTAGCAAACAGAAATTGGTATTGAAAATATTAAAATTACTTGCAAAAATACTTTAAACTATGTACTGATATTATGAATGTTAGTAAATGTAACATGACTTATACCTTATGTATATAGATAACTATCTAAATGATATCTGCTTACTTTAATTGTGTTTATTTTTAAGCCTTGAATGAACATTGATGCAAATCTTTCATCAATATTTCTTTACGTGACATTAAAAATTATTCATCAAAACAATTTGAATGATAAAATATAAGAAGTAAAGAAAAATATGATAAAATGTGAAAAAGATAGAATAATTGCTGTCATATTGTAATTGCTTTTTCCAATGGCTGACACTTTGGTAATTAACCCTTCGCCACAACAAGGACGGGAATTGCTACTCATTTAGCGTTACCCGGTGGGCACCTGTGAACCAAGTCATGGAGGCGAGTAGCTCTACCCACGTCACACCACCACAAACCCGTTTATAGGACGGGCCACATTTATCCATTATCTGAGGAAAGGACTGTAAGCACATGGGAAGATAAAGCTCATCCATGCCCGAGCCGGGATTCGAACCCAGGTCCTTCCTATACATAGTCAGTTACTGTAACCATTAGACAGGTTGGGCAGCATATTTGTGTACATATAGATTTTTATATATCTGATTATTTACCTGATTACCTGTCAGTAGACTATATATACAAATTAGCAGTGAATAAATACTGTTTAACGACCGTAATGGCTTGGTTGTTCTCGTTATGGAAGGTAAAGTGTTCGAATCTGACCCTATGAAAGAACCTTCGTGATTGCTAATGATGGCTGGGAAACAATAAATATATCGTAGTTGCAATTTCCTTCATAAGAAGGGATACCTCTAGAGTGGTAAGACAATTTTAAGGGTCTTCTACTTGATCCCACTTCTAAATTAGGAAGACATACTTTCGCGATAACAATGCATACCCACTAGGTGCCACATTATATTAGTTACTTCACTTCTTCTCTTGTAGTGTTGAAAAGGTGGAAATCCTAGTAGCCGGGTATCATGTAACAACAAATGCTGGTGATAGAATTCGTTTTAGCATCATGCATCGTATTACTACTACCTAATAAAGTTTATTAGAAAAGGAAAAGCGTAAACCAATTCATCAAATATGAAGGAAATATTTTTCTTGTAAGCCATATCACAAAGCTCTGCTTCTAAATATCTGCTTCCAATCTCTAATAATAAAATATAATAATAGTGTTTTTAATCTCTAAGTCTGAAATCTTTGTATCTGTTTCTAAATCTTTAAATGTGGTTGGGTTTGAGTATGAGTTTGTGTGTGAATATACATTCATATATCTCGTATAATGAGCTATTATAAGTTTTAAAAAACGGCTTGATTTAGAAAAAAAATGTATGTATACACAAAATATAATAATAAAAATTAATTAATTTGTTGAAAAGAAAAATTATTCATTTATTCATAAACATATTATTTCTTTAATAAGATAATACTAAATTTAAGAAAAAGAACAATACTTCAAAAAATAAACAATATAGTCTTGTAAAAGAAAAAAAAATTGTTATAACACCAATCATACCTTTATTTTCCTGTGTGTGAAATTAATAAATTGTACGTGTAATCAATGATCCATATAAAAATTAATAAAATTTCAAACACGATATTAAATTTTGGGAATTAATTTATGTTTACGTAAACTAATCTCTACTATATATAAAAAAATTTTAGTAGTAAAATAAACGTTTAAAACGTAATAAACGTTTAAATTATACGTTTAACGCTTTTAAATTAAAAGCGTTAAACGTTTTTTTTATTTCGTGTAATATTATAATATAACATCCAAATTACTAACTCCATTAAAAATTAATTAAACTGTTTAATTAAATTTTTAATAAGCACTTTAAAAATTAATATTGAGGTACATTACAGTGCTTATGGCAATAATTTAAAAATCAAAAATAAATTTAAATTCTTATATCTTTATTAGTTATACAATTATAATCGGTAAGTTCTTTTCAAAATTTTTACAACGAAAAAATGAATTTATAATTTGCATATTTCCCTTTATATATATATATATATATATATATATATATATATATAGCGCAATAGCAGCTGAAATGGATAATATTGAAAATAGATGTTGTGTATAATATATTTTTAGTTAATATAAAATATTTCAGAGAAAAGAGATAAATGTTTCTATTCTTAAAGCTTCATATGAATAAGAAATGTGATATTTTATTATATTTCTACAAATTCAATATGATCTGTACACAGGGGAACAAGGCATGCAACTCTTATTCTGAATTAGATTATTTGATTCTTAGATATTAAGTTCAGCCTCGCAATAAGAAAACTTTGAATCTATATAGGTTATTGGATTCCAAACTTTACAGCAAACTCAAATACTTCTTCCCAAAACGAGTATTCTCTCAGAAATAAAGGAAAAGTGCTGAGTTGAAATTGTCAAGAGGCAGGAATTCTAAAATTGACTCAAAATAAATTCTAGAGAGGAAACAGCAGCCCTCCCTCGCGTATAAAAGGTTCTATTATCAAACCGTGAAGCAATCTACCAAGAGTAAACATGACTAAAAATAAAGATTTATATCACAGTTTTCACGCAACTCTTCAAAAAATAAAGGAAAAAATCAGGAAAAAAATGAGTTAATGGGGTAATTTTAGGGGAGTATAGACGACATTTATATATCTTGCACAAGGAAGGGAATAAAATATATTTTATAATAAATAAAAAAATTATTTTAGTAGTTTTGAAAATAAATATATTTGCGCATTACATATGAAAATGGCTGTCTGCATCTGTGCCTTTGTGATAATGCTCCAAAGCTTGGAGTTATGTCAACCAAACTTGCTATACTTCAACACTTAAGTAAATATTTTTTAAGAGTGTCGCATATTGCCAGCCAGGCTGGCAATATGGGGTACTCTGCCTCACTTTTTCAACTGAGCCGTAATTTGATGTGGAGCTCCATATCCTCAGTACTCATATGCCATTTGTACCCATTTATAGGGTGGGCAACCATTCATGTAAGGAAAGAACAAAGACAGGAGAGATAGAAAGAAAGTACATTCATGCCCTAACTGGGATTTGAACTCAGGATCTCCCTAACCTAGTCAGGCATGCTGACACACTAGACAGGGTGAGCGATAATCTTATTGTCGAATGTTAACAATAAATATTAAACTCAACTAATAATTATTATTTGTAAGCTATTTGTTTGTTTTGCAATGTTACAAAATAGGAAGAATTCATAATTGTTATACTTTTTTATTTATCACTTGGTGTTAACTTTATCTATGGTAGATAGGAAATAACTAAAATTGCATATATTTTCGCCCAACGTCTTTAGTTCATATTTAGCATCCAACATAAATGGTGAGAAGAATAATTAAAAAATAAGCTGTTAAAAAACACCCAAGATTAAAGCTAAATCCATTGTAGTCAATGCTACTGAAGTGGTTGATGATGAGAAAGAGAGAGAGAGAGAGTTTGATTGAGTAAGTTCAGATAAAATACGTAAAATAAAGAATATTCAAGATTCTATTTTCCTGTAGTAGCATTTAATCCAGTTTAGGAAATATATTTAAATCCTCTATAAAACTTATGCTTTGTGGAAATTACCCTCATAAAAATATTATGGAAAGACAAATGAATTACAATTATTGTTTAATTTAAATATGCAATAGGCAATTATGAAGCAAACATATTACTTTATATAATATGTAAGTAAATCCTTATTGCCACCCACCACTAGTGGTCTGCATGCCTGACTGCGGACGAGGAGGTCCTAGGTTTGAATCCCGGCTAGGGCGAGGATGTACATTTTCTTTATCTCTCCTGTTTTTGTCTTTTCCTTTTGTGCAAATGGTTTGTGAGTAGTTGCCTACCCTATAAACGAATACCTATGCCATGTGTGTACTGAGGAAAACGGACTTCACACCAAATAATGGTTCAGTTGGAAAAATTGAAGTAGCGCACACCATATTGTCAGCCTAGTTGGCACAAGATAACAGAAATTATTATAAGTGAGAATAATTAAATATATTTTGTTGTAAAATAAAATTTGGGGAAATATCTGGTAAACATTTATCCGTAATTGATTATGTATATATATATACATACACACACAGATGGAAAAAATTATGCATTTCTATTTATGCATATATTTATATAATATATGCACACATATTATGAAATATAAAAAGTACACACATTTTACTCATAAATAATTTCAAAATTTTTAGGTTTCGGTAAAATATGCAATTTTGAAGCCACGAAGACATAAGTCATAAAAAATACAAATTTTACAATTTACATTTCTTTAAATGCTTTTATTCAACGTACGATAAATTGATATAATATTAATTAAAAACGATTACAGGATTTAACTATGGTTGTAAGTCAAAAGCCGTGCTTTCTAATTTATTGTAAGATAATTCATCATACCCGATAATACAATGGACTGCTTTTTAAATTCTTATTCATAAGGTTTACTCTTTTTGAAAAGATGAATGAACATTAATTATATTAATTGAAGCTTATGAAAAAATCACTTCAAACTTTTTTAAAATATGTAAAGTATGTATTTTATTTTTCCAACTTTTAAGAGTCAAGCAAAATTTTAGTCAATTAATAGTCAATGTATTATATTTTTAAATTATAAAACTTTCCAATTCTAATTTCACGTGACAAACATTTTCTGTTTGTCACGTGAAATTAGAATTGGAATAGTCTCTCTTTTCATTCCAAATCTTAGCATAGTATAGGAATTGAAAACATTCGCCACTTACGTTTGAGATGAGTATTGGTGACACTAGTACACCAAAATATATTCTTCTTTTCAAGTGATAGATTTTTTTTAAAGAAAACTAGGATTTTGTTTGCTGAAATCGGTGTCAACAACTTTTTGTAAGAATGAATAAATAGAACGACCATGAAGTCAGCTTAGATATATGCGCATCTCATTCTATGTGGATGCAGACGCTTGCTGTGTTTTCCAATTCAAATATCTAAAGTTTACTATGCAATCAAAAAGTATTTTGTTTTGTGGAATTTTCTGACACCGATACATACAGAAAACATGTTGAAAATCCACATTGTAAAATGTTAAAAATAAAACTTAATAATGTGTTAATTAGAAATAAAATATGAAAAACTATAATTCGATTTAAAATTTTCAATATCATAATTGTTTTCTACGTCATTTTAACATTTTTTTCTAACATTTTTTCAAGAATAGGGGGAAAAATACTTTGAGCCAACACGATATTTATTTGTAGTTTTCAGACACGCTGAATAAAAATATGCTTTGAAATATATCGTTTTGAATATATAAATGCTCTATATAATATATACCGTAAATTTATATAAGTAAAAGAACAAGTAGTCAAGCCAATTTATATAGCTCTTTCACTAATTAATGCTAATACATATGTAGCAGGGTTTAATGGTTAATTTTCATCATTTTGTTGTTGTTGTTACCGATGTCATTTGGCAAACCCAAGCCCACCTGTCAGAGACTGAGCGAATGAAGTCAGAAAGAGCATCTTCCATTTTTTTAAACACAGTAATCACTACAGAGGGTGAAAATACAACTTTGACTAATAGATGGCAGCACTATCTGAATATTTTATTATAGAGATAGGAAGCCACAGAAGACCCAAAGCCCTGTCCAAATACTCCAAGAGGTATTAATTTGGAATGAAAACATGGAGGATATTGTGGTCACGACATATTTTGCGTGCCCCATTAACCATCAACGAACATGACTGATCGTCGAATAAGCCAGGATTCGAACTTACAACCTGCTGGTAACGAGAACGACGCTCTAACCAACCAGGTCACTAAGGCCTCATCATTTTGAATAACAGTTATATACTTCTTACAGTTTGATTTCACAATTATACATAATTTTGATTAAGTGTCTTAGAATTAAAGAAAATAGTGTTACATATGCCTCTATTTTCCAAACATTTTAAGAAATAGTATAATAAGAGTGTGTTTGTACGAAATTTTTTAACAGCAACATTAAACTTTTGCTGTTATATAACATAAAGTATCTTTGTTACGTAAGTACAAATTATGTTTTCATTTTAATAAGTAGTTTAGAATATATTTGAAAATTTTCCAGATAAGAAAATAAAAGTTACGTTTGATAATATGTTATTTCCTTATTTTAGGAAATGAAAGCAAATTGCATTATATTTAATATGTAAAAAATATTAAGCAGTTTAAATGATAATCAAAGTGTTTTAATTATCTTGATATAAGCGTTCCTAATCATAAAAATACTTTTGTTCCATTCTGGCAAAATTTTCAAAGAAATGGTACAAAACATTTTCACCTTGTACAATATATTTTTCTGTAAAAATATTTTTACACATCAAGAAGATAATAAGAAATCAATAAAGCTTCAAATCAAATAAAATATTTCATTAAAGTCAAAATTCAGAAAAATATTATCAAAACAATAGAATTAATTATAAATAACAATATTTGAATAAATGTAACAAGATAGTTAAAAAGTTTACTTTTTTGGAAAATTCAGGGCTTTTTTTTTTATAAAACCAAAGAAATTATAAAAATTTTTATCTAGAAAAACACATTTTATACTTTTAGTCCAATTTCAAGCATTTTTATAATATAATTAATGTATATATATATATATATAACAATAAACCAAATTAAGGAATAAAATGCAGTCAAAAACGAACTAGTTTAAAAAATACTCTTGATTTACGAAATAGTTACATCATTAAACGAAAAACCTATAATATGACAATTTCTTTCCTTTCCCTTTCAGATATGGTAATATATGAGAACGCATATATTTTGAAGGTCATTTAAAATTTTGATAAAATTTATGGGAATAATTCTCAGCTTCATATTGACGTATCTTCAATTTATTGAATAAAAAGCTTTTAAATTATGTTGATGAATATACTTCGGTGAATTAGTTTCCCCTGAGTATAAAGCATGATTGATGTCCAAAGTTGATGAAATCATACTGTCCCATATTTTCGTAAAAAGAGTTGCCAATAGCTTTTTTTTCCTATAAATTGTGCAGAAGTCTTTATATATTTATATCTATATATATAAATAAGTATGCTTATTGTGTGTGTGTGATTGTATTTTCGTTCGTATTATATATATCATATTTTCATATACTCAAAATTAATGTGAATTTTCACAATAAAAACGTATCCTTAAATTAATATAGTAGTCTAAGATTTTTTTGAAATAATATTTCCTATAATAGAGAATAATTTTAGAAATTTAAAATTTTTGAAAAACTTCAACAGTTGTATTTTTGTGTTTTCAATCAATACAAAAAATATTATATTTATTCTGTTAATATTAAATAAATTAACGTACATAATAATTAATAAGAAAACTTCAATTTTCTTATAAATTTTAATAAGAAAAGTGGATTTAGGATCACTTTTTCAATATATCTCTTTTTTATATTAATTCAGTAGCTCATAAAAAAATCCAGTAATAGTCATTTACATCGTAAGAGTGTGTTACATGTGTTGCTTACTAAAGATTCTAACTTAGATTAAACTTAATTTTGTTAAGAACATAATATCAAATGCCTTTGTAAGAAGCAAATACAGCAATTACGTATTTGTTTTCTCCTTGAACCAAGATAGCTAGGTTTAAGAGATAAAATTCTCTTGATTAATTACACTATCTCCACTTTCACCAATAAATTAGAAAGCTGAACAACTTACTCTTGAAATAACTTTCTCAATTTTCTTTTTGTATCAAACAAACTTAGAGATAATTATACTTTTAAAGTTTGAGTTTTGTTACATTTTCATTAAGGTGTAATTTAACAACCCATTTCTTTATTATTCTATTCAATTATATATAAAATAGAAGTGCTTTGCTAAAAAGAAAATGTATGTTATCTTAACCAAAAGACTTAAACACAATATCTTTAAATTTAAATAAATTATTTTAAAATGTTGTAACACAACAGATATTAGAAACCATCAAAATATAAATCCGGAAATAAAAGATAAATTTTATTAAACTTTCTAAACTACTGAAAATTTATCGATTGGTTTTTCTTTCTCTCTCTCTCCCTCACTTGATTTGTATTCCTTAGTAAATTTCATTGGGAAAATTACAATTAAATAAAGTGGCACTCTGCACAAAAAAATCAATTAAAATTAATTTGAATAAATATACTTGAATTTTTTATAAAATTCTGAAAATGACATATTTACATAGTCCAAAGAAACATATATATAATGATTGTTATTGGATTTTATTAAAAAATTAAATTTAAATTTCATCAACAATTGCTTCTTAGCTATTTTAATTTTTGGAGTATTGTATACAAATCACTAGAATAAAAATGTTATCTAATTTATAGAACATATAAAAGTTTTAAAAATGCTGAGGTGCTAAAACTGCTGGGAAAACTATGAAAAATATTTCTTAAATCAATATAAATAAAGTGAATTAAATCTAATTTGAATCAATTTTTACCAATTTTTCTAAATATTTAGAAATGAGTGTAAAAAAAATTCAGTGCTTTTTGATTTGGTCTTACAATAGTGAATTATA
Organism: Latrodectus geometricus; assembly: GCA_026290005.1. Lineage (NCBI taxonomy): Eukaryota > Metazoa > Arthropoda > Arachnida > Araneae > Theridiidae > Latrodectus > Latrodectus geometricus. Next base: position 49,147 of record JAPDSC010037572.1, read on the forward strand.
TTCTATATAAGCATAGGCAATCAGTAGAATGTGATCCTGATTTGGCATAAGATACAATTTCCAATGACAAAATTATTTGATGTACAACTCTGACAGCCAAAATTACAATACAAATAAGGAAGCACCCAATCAAAGTATTTGTAAACTTTGCACAACCGATCCAGGATACATCACTTAGTGCTACATATTGTCAACCTTGTTGATGTGGGGAACTCGCATGGATTATTGTACCCAAGTTTCTGTGATTCTATGCCAAAATATGTAACAGCAGTTATACAAAACAATGTCTGTTATTTTAACAGCAGATTTTGTCATCATTTACACTTTACAAGGGACAGTAATATATATTTGTATTTAATTTTTTTGTATAACGTACCATCTACCTCATAAACTTTGATGTGTATCTCTAATCTGTGTTATTGCATTTTGAGAATTCAGCAAGGAAGTTTAATCGCCAAAAATCCCCTCGCTCTATTTTCTTCTGTTATTCGTCGAAACTCTTCTCACGGCACACCGATAAGTATTTTTTTATTCCCAATGGTGGGCACCTTTGAGCAAGCAAGTACATTAGCCCATTTGCCGCAACAAGGCCGGAAACTGCTACTCAGTTTATCGTTACCCGGTGGGAAGCTGGGAATCACGTCACGGAGGTACGAGTAGCATCGCTCACGCCACAGCACCACAAACCCGTTTATAGGGCGGGCCACATTCATCTATCATCTGAGGAAACGATAAGAAACACACAGAGAGAGAAAGTACATCCATGCACGAGCCGGGATTCGAACCCAGGTCCTCCCCATTCGTAGTCAGTTACGCTAACCACTAGACAGGTTGGGTGGCTGCACAACCATAATTATCCACACAAATTTATTTTGGCAAATTAAAAAAGGCTCCTTTAATTAAATTTGATTAAAGTAAAATGTGATCATCTTTATCACATTAATTGATTTTTCCCTTTTTTTTAACAATACATGAAATGAAAAAGTTGTCAAAACGAAAGTAAATGAAAGCAATAATATTTTTAATATTTAAAATACAAAATGTATGAAATTATGAAAGTCTTTCTAATGATAAACCGACAGCTAATTTTAGTTTTTGAGTGCCTAATTATCTGAATACAATCATATGAACGTTTCTTTCTTTCTTTCTTTCTAT
>JAPDSC010037574.1:0-12803 GCA_026290005.1 Latrodectus geometricus
ATATATATATATATATATAAATATATATATGTATAAGGGTATATTACATATGTAATTAATAAATATATAAAATGCATTTGGAGATAATCAATATATTTTTATTAGCTAATTTACTTAAAAGAAAATATAAAAATGTTTTTTAAACCTCTATTTATATGAAGTTTATCGTATTAATGTCATCATATTTTATAATTTATTTACTACTTTTAAAAAGTGATTTCGATTTAAATTTTTCTCAAAAAAATACTCAGAAAACATACAAAGATGCAAAGTTATTAAAGTAGTATTTTTTTATGGTTAGCAACATTTAAAGCTATATGGTTAAAATTTATAGTCACTCATTAAATTCATTATTTAGAATTAGCAGTTGTATATCAAAGTTGATTAATGTTAAAAAAATGATATTTTAAAGTAATTATGAAGTTTTAATGGAATTTCTTCCTTAATAATTTTATTAAAAAATTTTTGAGTTATTGTTTTAGTACAATATTCTTTGGAAATATTAAACAGTTTTTAAAGTACAAATATTTAAAATATTATTTCTTTAAAAGTATTTTAGTTGTGTGGGAGAATTAACTTTTTTCTATTTCAAAGAATAATTGAATTGGGATAGAATGCTAATGTTTTGTGAATAACTGTAAAACTATCAAATATTATATCAAGTTTAAATCTTTGAAAATTTCATTGTTAATTTAATTTAATAAATATTATTTATTACTTCTTTTAATCTTTTAAAAATGTTTTTAGGAAAAAAATAAGCACTCGTTGTTTTCAAAAGCACCAGGTATATGATTTTTGATTTTATAAAAATAAAATGAAAAGGAAAGCTAATAAACACATTTTAAAACTAATTGTTAACATGAAAAGTTAATTGATCAACTGAAAGACGGCATTTTTTCTGCTAATCCGTTAGTCAGATCATTAATATGGAGGAAAAGATGAAAATATAAATCCTTATTTGCTAAAACATATTTTCATAATTTGCTTATAACTTTGCATGTAAATCATAAAAATATAACACAAAAATATACTCACAAAATAGATTAAAAAGTGAAAGTCCACAAAGATTAGTGTATTTTTATTTTTATATTGATAAAAAAATTTAAACAATAATAACAATAAATAAATTTCCTTTTCCTTACATACTTTTCTTTTTCTTAAATACAAAAACATCTTTGAGTTTCATTATGAAATACTTTATTGTGATTCAAGGTTTTTACACTGACAATGAGAAGTGTTAAGTAAATAAAAGTAATAAAATAAGTATAAAGTAAATAAAAATAAAATTAAATTGGTTATTTTAACTATATTATTTTTTCATTTTAGTATAAACATATTTCTTACTGGATCTTCATAGTTCATATTTTAGAAACATTTCATATACATATATACCTATATATACACACACACATATATATATTCACATTATATATTACAACTCAGTGATTTACATAATTTCCTATTTACTTTAAAAGCTAACAATCTAAATTAATTACTAAATTTTAATTTTTATTAAAGTTCGAGGAATAAATTAGTTTTTCTTTTAGTTCAGCTTTTACTATGAAAATAACAAAGGATGGTATTATTTCCGAGAGATATTTCTCATTTATAAAATTATTTCATTAGTATGTCATTAACCAAATAATACCTTGGAAATTTCCTTTTTCATTCTGGCATAATTTATCTTGCATTATTCGTGCAACTAATTATTAATTTCATTACCACATATTTCCTTCCTTTCACTTTCTTTTCTACCGAGTACGTTTAACTCAATGAAGAACATAAATTTTCTTTTAATTAATAAAAATCATTAGTATGAGCTTTAATCAAAATTAGTTTTACGTAGCTTTAAAAACGAATATAAGCTAAATTCAGCGCTTCCTTACTTCATCTGTCAAAAAGGAAGCATTTTTCAAAATATTGATCAATTACATTTTCCATTTTATTTACTTCATTCTGATAAGGATAAATTTTACTCATACTTCTTTATTAGTTTTTTCCGGATATTGGAAGCAAACATTTTTTAAACAATTATTAGAAATATATTTCATAAGTATTACGTAAAACTTCATTGTTGTAATAATTCTTTTTCAAATTTAGCGTTACTCTAAAGTTTTTTATAAAAATCTCTCTCAAATAGAGGTCTGTTAATAACTTTTATGACTTTATTTCAATTACCTTCTTCAATTCTTTCAATCGCATAACTTCTCGAAATACGTTGCCACTCATAAAATTGAAAAGAATATCATTTCAAGTGGTTTTATGTGAACTTTTGTCAAATGCGTTTATAGCTTACGATAATAGAATTAAAAAACAATTTGATTAGTGACACTCACTTTAAAAATTAGAATTTAATTCAAGAACCTCAACTCATTCTCAAATCAAATTATCAATTAAATTATTTTAACTATTAAAACTTTTCTTTATAATTGCTACAACGAAAACGTTGAATTCCATTCTAAGGTTTATTTTTTCTCAATTATTTGATAGTCCGAATGAAATTTAATTACTTATTAATGATGTTAGATTTTATAAGAATATGAAACATCTTGCATTAAATATGTTTTATTATTCAATGGTATCAATAGGAGAAATCTCTTATTTATAACAATATTTCTGAGTTGTTCAATAGTTTTTACACGAGTACATTACATTAATAAATGATATTATTTTATTTCAAAATAGTAATGTTAAGTTATGTCCGGAAGATTATTTCCTAATACATGTTAACATATAAAATAGAAATAGCCATAATGCAATTCATATATTTTTAAATGGTTTTTTGATTTGTAGTTTTAAATTATTAAAAAGAAGATAAACATATTTTATAATATTTGTTCCCACTATTATCTTGTTTGAATATCAAAAATAGCTTTTCTAAATATATGTGTGCTTAATATTAGTTCTCTAATAAACCAATATAGTTATTTTAATTGCATTATCTCAGTTATAGTCATTATATTAATATAAGCATTAACTGTGCCTCATTTTAAATAGCTGATTCATATCCAACTTAACGAAGGTATTTTAGATGATAAATTGAAGTTCAAAGCGTTCGCCAGACATTAAAGAGCTTATTTTCATTCAGCAGTTAGGATATGGGCCATTGTAGAAGACGCATTAAATTATCGACTGCATAGTATGTATTTTTACATTTAATGACCGAAGCAGATGATTGTTTTCATGGGGTAGAAAAAAGCGGGTATCGAAATAATCTTCGTTTTCGTTCCGTTCGAATCGAACAGAAACAGTATTTTCTCTCTTTCTTTTAACACTGTCCTGTAACTCTTTTTCCCGTTTTTCCTGAGTTTTCTGTACTCCTCGGTGACGTCACACCCAATCAGGCTCGTGCCCGCGGAGTTGTCGTCTGCGCGAGTGGGGAAAATAAAGGAAAGAGACACGTGATTTGTAAAGCGGGCACTCGTAAGGCTTTACTCCGTGTATTAAGTATCGAAGTGACGTCGTCACATAGTTGTTTCGTATGAAGTGGTTACGATATTTATACGGAACGCAAATAAACACCCGAGACAGGTGAAATGGAAAAAATGTCCAACAGCCTCCACTGCAGTGCTTCCGAGGAGAATCCCTTGGGACAAGCTACTACAGGAAAAAACTACGGTTCCATTCAAGGAAACAATGTGGCTCTACTAAAAGGTAAGTTCATCTGCTATCCTCTTTATAGGACACACACACAAAAAAAAGAAAAAAATGAGAATTTTATAAAATTTAATGATGATTTTTATTAAACTTATTATTTTACAACAACACTCACATGTCTCTCAGTTTTGAGATTATTTATTTATGAGGATCACACACATAAAACAGAGAGAGATAACAACCAAAGAAAATATTCGAATTATATGAAATTAGTTAATTTTATTTTATAAATTGATTTAAAAATATCTTAATATAAATCACCTTTTTCCTGATTTTATGAAGTTAATAAATAAACTATTTTAAAAATATAAAATAGACCTTAATTCAGATCATTAGACTTTTTATTATTATTTAATTAAAAATTCATATAAATGATATTAATGGACATTTTTAAAGTAATTGATTAAATATGAATTTTAATTTAAGTTAAAATTTTTTAATAAATATGCTCAAAAGCCTTATAATTTTATCGTTTCTGTATAGCATAACTGATTTAAAACTAAACTTTACGATTATTACGATTTATTTACGATTTGTGTTTATACATAGCGATTATTTGTAAATTTTGTATTTGAAGATCTATTCAAAATAGTTCTATTCAAATATGTAAAGCAAGTATTTTAGATCACAATCTAACCAAAAACAGTTTACACAATTACGTGATTTATTGTCACAAAATTAATTTTTTATATATTACCATGATGTGTCGTAAGGTACACGTGGTTATAATACATGATGTGTGGAATCTAATAGAAAATTTTAGGTCAATTCTAATGCTACAGAAAATGATTTTAAGCAAGATATATTTTTGAACTGAACGCGAGTTTGTAACAAGGTTGTATACAATATTTTAAAAAGCTCTTTAGTTGCTATGATACAAACACGTGGAAAGCTTATCAATATTAGTGGAGACAAGTTTTCTCAAATGTCTCGTATTAATGTTAAATAAGGATGTGGTTTAGAAATGATGTTTTCAAAGTAGTTTAAACTTCCAATTAAACTTATTTTATTTCCCATATAAATTTCATTACTTCATAAAAGATAACATATTATTTTTCCTCATAAATGTTCATAAATTATGACATGTCAATAATTGTAGTCCAAATGACACTGAACTTAAATTTTTGGAGTAATTTTGTTTGCCCAGTTTTAATTAATTTTAAAATTAAAGTAAGATGGTAATTCCATCAAAGAATGATGCACTGTGCTAATAATTTATATAATTATCGTATTATTTCAAGATAATGAGATTTAAATATTTAAATATTCCAATTGTTTGAAAGAGAGTTTATAAAAAGAGAAGAAACATTGTTGTGTTCTTAAATGGACTATAATTAGAGTTTGAAGATTACCTACTACAAATAAGTTGCTAGAAAGTATTTGAATCATTACTTTCCTTTCTTTGTATGTAATAGAAATAATCTTGTTCATAATGCACACACAAAAGCACGAATATCGATGTTAGGAAACTATTTCGTTAATAACTATAATATGTTGAGTGACAAATGTCCAAAAATAAATTTTAGATGTTTCGTACGACTATGCATTAAATGGTAATCAAACTTAGTATTTATAAGTGCAGAATCTTTATATCTTCTAATTATTGCTCTCTTAGACGAAAATATTTCTCAGACATGAATATAAGGAAATGTAATCATGAGCAACGTTAAAATTAAAAAATCGTAAAAATAATTCCTCATTAAAAAATTGCATAAAAAGTTTTAGATAAGAAATGAACATAAAAAAGTTTAATTAATTTATAATTTTACTTTTTCTTCCATTTCATCTTCATATTATTATAACTTTCATTGAATTTTAAAATAAAAAAATTATTTCCTTTAAATATGATTTATTTTTTCACTAGATTTTAAATAAACTAATTTTAAGTAGTATTTATGATGCTTAACAATAGAATTCTTACTAACAAAATTTAGAACGAAAAAAAAATTTTATATTTTAAACAATTCCAAGAATTTTTATTTTGAAATATTGAATATTAAAAGAGAAGAAGCAAAATGCATGGAATAAAAAACACAATAGGGAAAAATTTTAGGAATTTAGATTTTATATCAAGAACTCAATAAAATCAATTCCTAGAGCTAGGAATTTCACATTATCACAGGAGACCTCAATAAAAATCTTAAGAGATAGATGGTTATTAATTAGCCGATCTTTCTGTAATCTTAAAGCGGGAATAATAATACGGTATTTTTACGATATTACTCTTTTCTTCTTCTGCTTATCAAACAATAAATGTAATAAAGTGGAAGACCACAGATTTTATGAACCGATGTAGAATTCTTCTTTTACCATTATCATTATTTAAAGCCACCGTTATATCGATGAAATCCTGTTTCCTTATTTTTTCTTAATATTTCCTGATTTATTTTTAAATATTTCCTGATTTATAAAGATTGGAAACTATAATGTTACCTTATAAATATGATCATGAATAAAAATAATAATTTGTAATTAAATACATTTATAGTAATAAGAAATCTCTTATGAAAAAGGGTTTATTATAGATAAGTATAATTCATTATTTATATTGAAATCTACATTGCCTAACTAATTTAAAACATACTAAATCAAAAATTCTTTATACATTCTTTGAAGGAATTTATTTGGTCACTGATATATTATTTTTTATAGATTAGGAAAAATACACTAGAACAATCATCCTGATTAAAATTAAAATGCAACTGTAAAAAAATGGGTTAATGAAAAGAGAATAAGAAATTCCTTATAAAGAATTTCAATTTCTTCTGAGAATTGAAATAATATACTATGCTTAAAATTAATTCTTATTTTTAAAGAACATTCCAAAAGTTGAACTTCAAAGAAATTTCTTTGAAAGCTGCATTGTATAGTTGTTATTTTTCACTTGAGAGATTCATTTTAATGATTTTTTGAGCATTTTCTATATTGGAAATGGCAACAGTAACTAAAATGAAAATGAAAGAACATTTTTTATTCAACGCTATCTAAACTACTATTTTTATAAGCAACTACTGTAGTTAAAACACTCCTTTTAATAATATATACCTGAAATTTATTCTAGTATTCTGTTTTTCCTTCTATTTACTTACTTAACACTTTTTAAAATTTTACGAGGAACAAATGGAAAAAATATTTTAACTCAAAGTATTTGTTTCATTATGATATTTCAAAATCTTTGTATTTATTATAACTTTTATATATCAGGAATATTCAAAGTAGAAATATATAGAAGATTTTTTGAACAAGTCTTAAATAAATTTTGCCTTATAAAAATGAAGTAAAAATTTAAAAAGTTTAGAAGTTATTTTGTTATAATCAAAAACAAACACGAAACGTTTTTTAATTATCAGCCTGGTAAATATCTGTTAGGCATTAGTCTCATAAATAAGTGTTGAACGTAAAACTTAATTTTAATAAACTATTCTTTACAGAGGGACGTAAAATTTGCCATGAATTATTAAATTCGCTTTTAAATTTTAAGAGCTGAGTTATATGTTTGTCTTTTTTTAATCCTTTGTGCTATTATATTTCTTTTTCCTGGCAGAATTTCCATAATTTATTCACTAATTTTATGAATTTAAAATTATTTTTATTTATTTCTTTTATGACGCTTCTTTTATTTTACTATCAATAGGCATTGTGGTAAAAGAAACAATCTTACTCAGTTATTAAAAAGGCTTAAAGAAAATTTTAAATTGGAATGAACACTTTTCAGATGAAATAAAATGTATCTTTCACGTAAAAAAAATTTTTTTTTGTTTCTAAATTATGTATATAATTAATGCTTGTAATTCATTATATGTATATTATGATTACAATTCAGTTATAATTATATTTCAATTGTTGAAATGATAGAATTTTGAAATATTATTAAATTTATATAGATACTTTTTAATTAATAAAATTTTTTCTACTTATTGGAATCTGAAGAAATGATTTTAAGAAATTGCTTTTATGTGTAATTGATGAAATTTAAATTAAGAAATTATTTAGTATCGAAATAGCAGTAAAATATATCATAGTAGAATTTAAATAATTTTTAATGTTACGAAAATAATGAGTTTGAAAACTTTATATTTTTATATACCGAATTAGAAAATCGCCTTTTTCTCTAAAAGTACATTTTATGATAATCACAAGAAAGTTCACCATTATTTAAGTTTACTTATTGGCACATTTTTCAACAGAAAAAATATATTTTTTGGCAAAATATATTGTATACCTGATTGAATAAAGGGTGTATTTAAAGTTTAATTATTATTTATAAGATTATCATTAAGACTTAAAATCTGTATTTTTAGAGCCCAAAAAATATATATTTTCACTTACTTTAAGGTTTGGAAAGCAATTTAACTGTCTTTATATCAACGCCTTATGTTTTAAGTCTGTTCATACTTTAAGTACGGATGACATATTTAGAGATATTTTAGAGACTAAATTTTTATGGAGAATCTTTTTAATTATATTTAAGTATTTAATATCTTTTAAAAAATTCGGATTTTTAATTATTCGTAAGTTTATTCTTAAAAAATAGTATCTGTGTAACTATCCGTATGAAATATTTTCTCATACAGTCATAAACATTACATTTAAATTATAAGTAGGTTGAAAAATTATTTTACTGAATAGCCAGAAAATATTTTATAAAATGTATTATGGAAATATTTTACTTCTGTAAAATATTGCTTTTTGATTTTTGCTAAGATAGCAACTGTTCCGAAAGCAGACGAAATTTAATATGCAAGAAATGTTTGATTATTCCTCTTAAAAAGTGTTTTTTTTACCCAAGACAATGAAAACATTGCATTCAGAAATATAATTGCCATTGCAATATCATTGCAAGAAAAATGTTTACTTAATAAGTTTTTTACAGCTAATAAAACATATTATTGTTATGCTGTATTGATAATATCATTAATGCGTTGAAAAATTCCGTGTTTAATCTATTTCTTATTTAATGGATACTTTAACATTTTTGAGAATGAATTCATATTTTTTAAATCATGTGCAAACAATTCACTAAAATTACAAAGTTTTATAAAAATTTATTTTTACGGTCTTAAATAAGGTTTTTTTTACACCAGTATAATTATTATCATAAAACAGTGTATCTGGATTTATATTTGTTGCTATTTAGTAAAATTACATCATCAATATTTCAAACTATGAAATCATTTATGCTCAGATAAGCTTTATTCATTTTCTTATCTAAAAAAATTAAACAATACATCATCCAATAATATTCTACCATTATTAGAAAACAGGTACTTAAAATGTGATAATATAATGTCCTTTAAGAGTGCTACAAACATTTTAAGTTTTCCCTAACTATTGGACTCTTTGTAAAACGATTTGGGGTTGAAAATGTGCTTCGGTTGTCGGCTTCTCCATCAGAGCCAATTCTCTTTCTCTGGAGAAGCATTCTTTTCAACTTTGCAAACGAACAACCGTCGTTGGCAACGAGTTCCGGAGGATAAAATGGATGAGATAGCAATTTTAAGTGTAATTTTACCATTATTTCAAAGACTTTTCAGATGGAACATTATTTTGGTTATACATGTTTTTTTTATTTTTTACTATTTTTTCTGTAGTTTTTCAAATGAACCAACAATGTCTTATAATATTCATCATAAAAGTTCCTTTTACAAAGTAATTGGTGAGTAAAATGTCATATGCATCCCAAGGAAATAAAATGTAATCTGACACTAATGTATTAAGTACACTTGGGCAGACGTTTCCAGTTGCTGTCCACTCAAGTGATTCTGGATGTGACCATGAATTGAATTTTTGGATCTATTTTCCATGCATTGCTGAGATTGAAACTATATTTTTCAGTGTATTAAAATAGCTCTGAAATAGTCCTCCACTCGTCAACGCTTTGCTGTTTTTGGTAGACTGTAAGCAAACAGTCCTCATAGAAATATAGCTTTCTTATGAACAAGTGTTTATGCAAATTGGTAAATGCAATTTGATATTATTAAGGCTTTTGATATTATTAAGGTGCCAGCTATCTCAAGAAAATTCAATTTCCTATCAGAGAAATAAGGTTTTCTGTAACAAATATTGAAATTTAGCAACAATAGAGTTCAAGATCATCTGTGTTTGTAGGACCATATTTAAAATCAGTACACCACATACCTTTTATTTGTCTTAATAGAGCGGAATTCAAATGAAATTTCAAAAGTCATTACTTTGATTGAATGGTATATTTTTCTCTAAACATTTTCTTATCAACATATGCAATTCCAATTTTTCTATTGTTTTGAAAACTTTCAAAATAGTGTCATCAAAAATTTTAAAATTGAATGACAAACAGTAGATTATTATAGAAGATTGATGGAAATAATTTACGAAAATGTCAGTACTTCAAAAAAAATGATTTCATTTTGTAAACAGAGGTGAAATTCATGCCATTCTATGATCTTACTGAGCAATACTTTACTTTTCTCACACGTGGTATTACTTTTTCATGAGTATCTATTGTAAACTATCCCAAAGTAGGGAAAAAACGAAATTAATATGATAACTAAAAATGCGCACTAGCAAAATCACGAAACAACCTCATATCGGTTAACTACACGTATTTTATTAGTATTTGAATATATTCTGTTTTGACCTAAAAAAAGATATTTATTAGTGTATAAGTTTTTCTTTTCAAGTATCAACCAGGCTGGCAATATAAGGTGCGCTGCACCACTTTTTCAACTGAAATGCAATTTGGTGAGGAGTCAGACAATCTTCAGTACACGCATGACATAGGTACTTGTTTATAGGGTAAGCAAACATTCATACAAGGAAACGACTAAGACTAGGGAGAGAGAGAGAAAGTACATCCACTCCCGAACCGCGATTCGCACTCAGGACCTCCCAAACCACAGTCAGGTATGCTGACCACTAGACAGGTTGGGCAGCAGAGTATAATTGAATTATTAAAATAAACTTTATAAATTTTGAAATTATATATCTAAGTATTTTATAAATTGTGAATAAAACAATTTAAATATAAAAATCCCCAAACATTCAAATTAAATTTAATTATATAAGTAATACTTATATAATTACATTTAATTTGAATGTTTGGTCATTTTTATATTAAATTGTTTTATTCACAATTGAACGAATTAGAAAATTATTAAATAAGTAATACTTATTTAATTATATTCTAATTCGAATGTCTAAATATGAAAATTAGTAATTTAAGAAACAATTTATTTTTTGTTTGTTATACTTATATTTTTATTATTGCTAATTTAGCTATTTTTGAGATATCTATTGTTTGTTAGAAATGATATTTGTTTTAGTCAGTTTAATATTTTAGTAATATTCTGACTTTAGTGTTTATTTTTGAATACTTCATGTGCTTAAGATTCAAGAGAGTTCCTAAAGTTTCGCCTTGTTTACCCTCAACGAAGACTATTCGGTGAAAGCATTTCGATAACAGAGATAAGAAAACGAAGAGCTCAGTAAGTGATTCAGGATTACGGGTCCACTTCTATTAAATCACTATCCGATATATAGTCGAAGACTAGAAGCCAATGTCTCAAGAGGAAGTAGATTTCTTGATTTATAGGAAATGGTCTATCATATAAATCGTAAATATTTATCAAACATATACATTTGAATTTACGAAATACAATGTGAAAATGTTTTGTGACAATTTTTTGAGAAAAAATATTTTTAAAAAAATATTACGTTTTTATTTTGTCTTGCTTATTGAAGTGCTTGATTTTTTATTGGGTCTTACATTTTGTTTTGGAAATGCTTTAAAGAAAAAGAAATAAATTATAAACTGAGCTTGTGCTTGCTTCGAAGTCTTAAAAATGTTCGTCAAATATAATATTTCACATTATTTTGCACCACACAAGGATATATCAAGCTATGTAATTTACTTATCTAAAGTGATTTAGTAAATTACTCCATTTTATCCAGGAAGTACATTAAACTGCTAGTTATAATCTTGATAATAAACTGCCTTATAATATACAACTTAAACATGGAAACTGATATATTTTAATGACGTAAATAGAAGAATGTACATTAAAGCATTCATGAATGTATATAGGTGAATCTTTGAATAAATACGGATGAAAATTTGCAGGAAGTAGGAAATGTATAAAATTAGGTTTATCTAGCTTAAAACACGAATTTGTCAAAACATTTAGAGTTGCGATAAGTGCAGATAGGAAAATGCCTACGTTGCAAATGAATAAGAGGAAACTTCTAAACTAGTTTAGGTTATATTTTACAAATATTTTAAAGTACTGATTTTCAATGCAATAAAAGTAGCTGTATTCATGGAATATGTGATTTCAATAAGAGAAATTAAGGGAAAATACAATATTATAATAAAATATAAAGTATTATAATTAAATATAAAGAAATATATCATGTTCTTATATGGTGAAAAATATTAATATTAAAAGTCCTTCAGCACTTTACAAAGTTATTAACTTTAACAAAGTAAGTAAGATTTATTGTTTGTCTTATTTCTTGTTTATTTATTTCATTTACTTGTACTTGAAGTAGAAGATCAACTCATAAATATAAGAAATATTAGAGAGACAACCCAGAATACAGTTATAAATGAAAGTATCAACTGTTATCTTTGAGTAAATCATGAAGTTATAAACATAGAAAGTAACATTTCTAACCATCATAACATAATAGTGAAGAAAATCCAGCTTTAAACTGTTTCACAAACATCTCTCTCAAATTGATGTTACCTAAATATATAAGAAATATATATATATATATATATATATATATATATATATCTCGTTGCGTTTATCAATAATAGTAATATACCCAAACAATAATTACAAAAAATGAAATGTAATCCAAACTACTCAAAACTCTAAATATACAGAACTGAATTCCGCGACTTTTTCAAATAAAACAACTATATATTTTATTGATATTAACTTCTTATGGTTTTCAAATACTAATTTAAAATTTTCAGTGCTGACCACAATATATTCCATAGTGATATTAACGAAAAATCGAAGACGATATATGTCAAGAAGATTATATGAAATCATATTTCAATTAGTGGTTTTGAAATATTATTAAATTTATACTTGAATGGAACATTAACAAAATATTAATTGAATATTAAACCTAATATATATATATATATATATATATAT
>JAPDSC010037579.1:0-17353 GCA_026290005.1 Latrodectus geometricus
TGTGTGTGTGTGTGTGTGTGTGTGTGTGTGTGTGTGTGTGGATTTTCACTACCCCTAAATCTCTAATTTTGTTTATTTACAGTACCATTTAAGTAGAAATGAACTTTATGTGTGAACCAGATGCAACCCACATTAAATCCTTCATTGTCGATCATTGTGAGAATCTGATTCGCAAAGTAAACCCTTTGTCACAGCTTTCTTGGGTATAACCTACTGACTTTGGATTTTGTATGGAAACATCCGAAGTTTACCCCTCAATATTTTTTGCTTGCTATTGTACTTCAAACCAGCCTCTGATGCAATTCTTCGGATGCCTTTAGGATTTTCCTTAACAATTCCACAAACTTTGGCTGCAGTTTCAGGAGTGACTACTGTTTGCGTAAGCCCAACATTTCTCTTTCGATATCATCTAAGCTGCCTGTCCGTTCTAATTTTGCGAAGAGCATGCGAATGATTTTCGCATCTGGTCTAACTGGAACATCGAATCGGTTTTGAAAACTGCGCCTTGTTGCCGTTAGACTGTGTTCTAATCTGTGGTACTCTAGTACCAAAAACACACGTTTTTCAAAATACATTATTTCAATTTCTACGCCAGTCTACTTTCACTATCCAACAATCGTGATTGCTTTAAACTTCGAAGCACGTTTTACAGGCTATTTATAAGGTAACAACTTTTGTAACTAAATTTTCGAAGCTTCTGTACACCATTTTTACAGTTTTACTAATAAAAATACCGTTTACCGCATAATTCTATTGGTCTTTGTTGTTAAATTATTTAATTTTGAAATCTGGGCTCTAATTCGCTGATCACCCTGTATATAATTCTGAGAAAATTAAAGTGGAAGCACTTTTTCACGTAAAAGTAAATTATTTTAAGATATATGAGAATTGTAATTTATATATTTGCAATTAAATAATTTGTAACTATTGTAAAGGTTTATAAAAAGTAATAAAGCTCTGTTGTCGAAGAATTAAATAAAATTCAGTCGACAAATTTATTATTTAATATGGAATAGCAAGAGAATGATTTTTTTCACTCTTATGAATAATTTTGTTCCTTTTGAATACACATATGTCTATAAAATTTTGTAGAGTAATTTCTTGAAACTTATTTTAATGTTATAATTTATATAGATATTTTCAAATCAAAAAAATTTTTTTATTCAAATATATAAAGTATGCAATAATGTAATAAAAAAAACCTGGAATACGTCATTTAAAATTCATCTATGGTAGATATCGACTGCAAAACTTTATCAAACACTTGAAGAACTTCTGTGACGATTTGAAAATAATCTGGAAAGTATTTAATTTTATCGTCTGCAAATAAATAAATTTTTAAGGAGAAAAGAATTTTTGTTCAATTAATTTTCCTAAATGGTGAATAGTCATAGATTAAAAATTTTGTTTCCGTAATGAAATTTCTAATACAAGAGTATTTAAAATGTTGCAAAAGGCTTTTAAAAACCACAATTTATTAAATGCAACAGTATTTGATTGGTATAAAAAATTCAAAGATAAAAGAAAATACATGGAAGATGAAAAGCGATCTTAATTTCATATTATAAAAAAAGCATCCTGTTAAAATTCAACCCCCCCCCACACACACATAACTTTTTCTTTAACAGAAAAGGTTTTTTGATTCATGATCAATATTTCAATAAAGACAGAAGATTAGTTATTACTAAGCGATCCGTGGTTCATATTTAGCGACATTACTGTGAATAAGTTCTTTTATTAAAGTAATATTATTAGTTTAAAAGAACATTGCAATCGTCTTTTACCAGATTATGACGCGTCGTATATCTCAAATTGGGTTGATAAGTTAATTTATAACAGCAAAAGAATAATATATTTTAAAAATAATTTTTTTCAAATTTTTGAATGAATGTAAGTTGCAAAATAAGTAGGTGCTATGACAGAAGAAATGAAGAGTTTTAAAAAATTCTGGAAGAGATGGGAACTAGACAAGAAAAGTTAACTATTGAAATAAAAGTTGACAAAAGAGGAAGATTGAGGTCGAGCTGTTGAAAGCAAAATTAATGAAATAAATTTCGAACGAGAAGAAATGTAGGATCAATCTCAAATGATTAGAAGAAATGAAAAAGAAAAATTGGAAACAAAATTAGAAATTATAGGAAAAACTGAAAGAAGAAACCGCTAAATTTGAGGATTTAGAAAAAAAAAATTGATATTATCGATTGCTATCACTCCCCTCCCCAAGAAAACGTTTGGTAACTTTAACATTTATAGACCCTTTTTTTAGGTTTTGTATAGTATTCGGAATAGAAGTTACAATTATTTGCTTTTATAAAATCATTCTTGTAATCTCGAAAAAGGCTACCAAAGAATAATAACATAATTTTTCACAGAATTTCAATACATTTCATGTGTTGACTGCATAAAAATGATGAAACATCATATTAATAAGTGGAAAACTCCTTATATCAGTTCCAATAAATACGACAGACATTTACTTTTATCAAAATAGAAGAGATTGTAAAATTTTAATTTTAAGTGATAGTAGAGGTATGGCGCCTTAGGGTTCCCAGCATTTTTGGAGTTTAAAAGAAGAAATCATAAGAAAAAGGATATAGATAGAAAGTAGCTGTTTTAGGGACGAGAGCTCCAGGAGGGGGGAAAAACTCTTGTTGCTTCATTATTATTAATTTTTTTGTAGATTACAATGTCTTGTTAATAAATTTATTATTTGGTCGAAGTAGGTTGGTTTATTTCAATTTTATAGAAAGTTAGGAGGAAAAAAAAAAAAAAAGATTCTAGATAGATTACAGTTGCTGAAGTCTGCATATACAATGGCTCATGGCCTGTCTTACGAATCCTGAGTCGTCACACTTAATAGTGGGCCTCAACTTTAAGCAATTGCTAATGAAAAATTAGGAAATTGAAGATTACAAAAGCTATAAGATCGAAACCTCTAAATAAATCCTTCGAAGAACAAATTGTTCCTCAGGCAACTCAGCTATCTCAGATACATCATTACCGCTGCAGGTATCTGTTCTCATCCTATGAATATATCGTAAGTTAAGAACTGGAGATACTAAGTGGATAATTATGAATTATGAGCCTTCCAAGAATTCTGCACCCATTGCAAAATATTTGTATTTTCTAATATTACAAGTTCCCTATATGGACGGATGGAAAAAAACAAATGTTCATGTGAAATAAGAAATGCAAAAAACATTTTTGTCAATTGAAGCTAATATTTTCATCTGTATTTGCCCAGTTGCCAGTTCGACAAGATATTGATATCAATTTTCGACAAGAGCAATGAAAATATCGGAACAGTTTTTTTCCAAAATACAGATGGTTAATAGGGAACTTATTATCTTCTAAAGAAAGAGTTTGTAAAATCCAGAGAAGGCATTTTAGGATATATTTATAACCATATTCAGGTATTATAAAAACCATAAAACATTTCCACTGTAATATTTATTGTAAAAGATTCCAATTACAAACAAATCATGATTTATTGAGTTAAATTTTAAAATTCAAGAAAAAAAATGAAAAAACAAATAAATGGATTTATTTAAATTCTAGGATATATCTTTGAGATAAAGCGACGTAAAGACTGCTTTTACAACAATGCCACTTATTCATTCAATAATCCCTGTTCTGGTTACTGGAAGCATTGATCAAGTATAGATGGTAAGTACATGTTGACACACGGTAACACGAGTAAAATAGTATCTCTAATAATAGAGAATACAAGTTTGTTTAGTTATGATAAATTTTAATGAGATAAATGGGTTGATCTTAAATATTTTTTGTTTGAAGAATATATCCAAGATCTGCAGACCCGTTTGAAATTGTAACACAGATTTACCCAAGACTGATTAACAGAAAGCATAAAGAAGAGATGCAACGCAGATGTTATAGAGTAGAAACTCGAGAAGGATTAGTAGGTTTGGCTTTGAAATAACTTTAGTTGAAATGGCTTTTTTTCACAAATCGCTACCACATAGGAAGGATCCTCGCAAAGTGCTGAATAGAATTGAAGCGAAGTTGTGGTACGGATCCGTAAAAGCCCTAATTCCAAATCTAAGGATATATTTGTTTAATGGCTGCAGAACACAGCTTTCAGCTGATCTCATAGAGGTTCAATTTCAAGCTTCTAGTTTGTAAATAATTATTTTCAAGTAAGTGCATTTTTTTTTGCCACTTTTATTTCATTTTTATATTCTTGTACACATGGCTTCTAACCAGGTATTGTACTGCAGGAGAGTGCAATCCTAGGGACGGAGTAGTGTTGTGAAATGCTCTTTTGTCTTGAAGAATTCGTTTTTAAGGAAGATAGTGCAAACTGAGAGGTATTGTAAGTTTAGCTTAAAGCATTTATAGATAATGATATGATTGTCGAATTCGGCACGAAATAGTTAATTTGGCGAAATTTAGAAATATAGTGCATTTGCTTTTGGAAACTTTTACTGTGCATATTTCAGGATTTTTCTAAACTCTTAGAAAATTCATACGTAATCTTCATCTTTCATAAAAAGATCATAGCAGAGCACATAAAAGATAGTTTACATTTAGAGATGTACAATACAATGTTTTGCTGTAGAACTGCATTTTCCATTAACATATGAAAATTATCACTACTGATACCGATAGTTACAGTATGAATTGCTGATAGTTTTCATTTTACCAATACGTCATGTGCAAAAGTGCTTGGAATTTTTTTACTTATTTCTATAAATTACTGTTGAATTATAAATCAGTTCTTCACGCAATACAAGTGCTTAGCGAAATCCACGAACTTTATAGGCGTTACAATATATTTACGCCTATACATTAAATGCTTTTACCTTTATTGATAGTTGTTCAATAATTTTATTTCTACTTATTTTCCTCGTGATGATGCAATATAATTTATTAAATACAGTTTCTCGTAAATTAAAATTTACAATTTTGGAATATATACACTACTGGCCATTAAAATTGCTACACCAAGAAGGCGACATGCTACAGACGTGAAATTTATACGAAAGAAAGAAGGTGCTGCGATATGCAAATGATTAGCTTTTCAGCGCATTCAGACTAAGCAGGCTCCAGTAACGACACCTACATTGTGTTTAAATGAGGAAATTGTTCAGCCGGTTCCTCATACACAAATTGCATTTGAACGTTGTTGCCTGGTGAAAAGTTGTTGTGATGTCTTGTGTAAGAAGGAGAAATGCGTACCAGCACGTTTCTGACTTTGATAAAGGTCGAATTGTAGCGTACCGGGATTGCGGTTTATCTTATCGCAATATTGCTGCTCGCGTCGGTCGAGATCCAATAACTGTTAGCAGAATATGGAATCGATGGGTTCTGGACGGTAATACGGAACACCATGCGGGATCTCAACGCCACCTATCATTAGCAGCCGAGAAAACAGGCATATTAATCGCATGGCCGTAATGGATAGTGCAACCACGTCACGAGCCATGAGTCAAGAAACGGGGTTGTTTGGAAGACAACAAGTGTCTGCACGAAAAGTTCGACGACGTTTGCAGCAGCATGGACTCTCAGCTCGGAGACAATGGCTGCGGCTTCCCTTGACACTGCGTCATAGACAAGAGCGCCTTCAACGGTGTGATCAACGACGAACCTCGGTGCACGAATGGCGAGACGTCATCTTTTCAGATGAATCCAGGTTCTGTGTACAGCATCATGATGGTCGCATCCGTGTTTGGTGGTGAACGCACACTGGCAGCGTGTATTCGTCATCGTCATACTGGCCCATTACCTGGCGTGATGGTATGGGGTGCCATTGGATACACGTCTCGGTCACCTCTTGTTCGCATTGACGGTGCTTTGAACAGTGCACGTTACATTTCTTGTGAGTTACGACCCGTGGCTCTACCCTTTATTCGAGCTCTGCGAAACCCTACGTTTCAGCAGGATAATGCCCGACCGCATGTTTCCGGTATTGTACGGACCTTCCTTGATGCGGAACATGTTCGGCTGTTGCCCTGGCCAGCACGTTCTCCACATCTTTCACCAATAGAAAACGTCTGGTCAATGGTTGCCGAGCGACTGGCTCGTCACCAAACGCCAGTCACTACGGTTGATGAACTGTGGCATCGTGTTGAAGCTGCATGGGCATCTGTACCTGTACATGCAATCCAATCTCTGTTTGACTCAATGCCCAGGCGTATAACTGCTGTTATTACTGCCAGAGGTGGTTGTTCTGGGTACTGATTTCTCAGAATCTATCCAGCCAAATTTTTTGAAAATTTAATCACTTGTTATTTCTAATATAATATATTTGTACAATAAATATCATTTTGTTATCTGCATTTCTTCCTGGTGTAGCAATTTTAATGACCAGTAGTTTATATATATTCATTGGATCAAATACTTAAATTGGCACGGGGATTTCGAGAATACATTATCTTCTAGTGAATAAAATTCTTAAAGCTCAAAACTGTTTTACTAATTATGAATATTATCAAAAATAAAACCGATTTTTATTTCACTTTTCATTTGATAAACTGACAAACTTGACAATATTCGAAATTAATATTTTCATTTTTAAATTGTTTTTGTGAGTCTTACTTTATTATAAGATTAATGAGGACATTGTAAATTAAATTCGATGTTCATCTCCAAAATAAGTCCTTGTTCAATTAAACTGTAATTATGTCTCGTTCATATCTTTTATTTGCTCCAGGAAAATACTATTCTTACACGAATAAATGTTTCTAAAGGTTAATAAAGAGTTATTTCTTTCACTAATGGAAACTAATATCTTTTTATGTTATATATGTTCTTATTATTTTTAACAAAAAAAGTGTAATTAAAAAAGTTAATTTTCTAAGTTTAGCATTCATTTCTCTATTGATTTTAAAAGTATCTAATTTATTATTGTAAAGGGACATATTAATCCCTATTTGCTTAAAATCTAATGAATAACATTGTTCGTTCATATTAAATATTATTTTTAATTTATTATTTTTATTTTAATTAAAAAAATAAATTAACTTATTGGAAAATTTAAAGTATTGAAATTCTCGAAGCATTTATTTACTTTTATAACTACTTTATTAGAAAACATAATTATAATTACATCAACGAGCTAATAGCAGAACAGCAGCAATTACAAAAAACTAACACATAAAATAAAAAAAAAAGATATTATCAGGGAACTTCCATGTTCCATGCCTAGCGCCATCTACGTAAGGCTTAAAAGTGTAGCGGCTATTATTACATATACAGGGAAGGTAGCTGTAATAATAGCCGCTACACTTTTAAGCTAAATCATCGTATATTCCATTTATCAACATTAGTTTAGTAATACTTATTCTTTGAGTATATTCTTGTTTTATCCTATCACTGATTCGCAGCGTTATAATTCAATTATGAAATATCTGAAAGAAATTAAGTGAATAAAATTTTCATAACATTTATAGTTCTCATCTTGTACCAAAAGAAATCGAATTACATAAAAGTTGTTAAGGTGATTGTAAAAATTTTCTCAATAGAAAATGTACAATTTTTAACTTA
Source organism: Latrodectus geometricus (assembly GCA_026290005.1). Taxonomy (NCBI): domain Eukaryota; kingdom Metazoa; phylum Arthropoda; class Arachnida; order Araneae; family Theridiidae; genus Latrodectus; species Latrodectus geometricus. Next base: position 7,507 of record JAPDSC010037579.1, read on the forward strand.
TGTAGATTACCAACACTCAAAGAATAGTATTGTTGATATAAATAGGCTTATTGATTGCGTATACTTATTTTTAAGTTTGGGTTAAACACTATGGTCAATTTTATGACTGCTATTGAAACGTATATAAAACAATTGTATTTCAAATATTGTGATTACAAGGAAGAAGGTAGTGTAATTCGCGTGTTTAAAAGTTAAACTTGTAACGGCGAGTTACACATTAAATGCCTTTAAAAGATATTTCTTTTAACCTTACCCGTGTTATTTTACACTATATTTTTAACATTAAACTGAACAAATCTCTGTAGCACGAGAGCTCTTTGGGGGTCCAAAGCCGACAGTACCCATGTCTGTTTCCTTGACCGAGGGCTCAAAGTTAGGTGGTCAATCTAATTCGAAACTCCCTATGTTTAGTTCCTACTAACACAGCAAACTCTTAGAATCTTTCTTATCGAGCCACTGAAGGAAGGAAAAAGTGAGCAATCTTGCCCAGCCTGAGGATAGAACCTCGGACTTGTATGCTGGAAATGCAAGACGCTACCATTACGTCACTGGGCTTCATATTTCTAACACTAGCCAGTAGTAACACACTTTCAGTTTTCTATTACTATTTTTTTGTATACCCTAAATTTGACATTCGATTATCATCTTTTATCACTAAAAGGGTTAGAATTGATAGCATATTGTATAGTAGGGCACTTATTAATAATGCCATCATACCCCCAAAATATGTAGGTCCTCGAAGTTTAGAAGAAGATATCAAATAAGAGTCCCCAATCTTAAGCCTGCCATCAGATTTAAGACTCAAGCAATTGTAGGCTTCATTACTGGGCACTATCATTTCAGGAAACACCTTCATACAATGGGACTTTTTAAACAAGAACCAATTTGAAGGAAATGCCACGCAGGGGTAGAATCAGCTCATCATACCCTATATGAGTGTGATGCTCTTGCCCTTACAAGATTCACTACTCTAGGTAATCCATATCCTAAAGAGTTACACCTAAACTCCATTGAGGGCCTATCAGACTTTATAAACAAAGTAGGTGACCCAAGACAATGGAACTAGGAAAAAATTGGGCTTGGAGCATGGTATAAAATGCAACAATGCAGAGGTGCCACATATCTGACAAGCTCAAGAAGAAGAAGAAGAAGCCTGCCATCTCTAGATATATTATTTTACTTAGAAGACATTGTAACTAAGATCTGTTTTATGCATTTTAAATACAATTATTAAACACGACTGATCTTTGGCTGGGTAGAGTATAGAAGCTACTTTCCTCTGACAAATACGGCACCTTTCTCAGCTAGGCTGTCTAGTTAGTTTTTGAAGTTAAGTGACATAAAATGTGTTAATTTTCAGTTAATCATTATTCTTGCAACTAACGTAAATAGATCAACTGGAGCTTTCCATGTGATTTAGGTTGAAGTTATTTGTTGGGTTGCAAAAATATTTTTATTAGAACCAATACCTTCCTTAAAAATGACATACAAAATTTGAAGTATGTGCTGTTCACGATATTATTGAATACCATTTTTTCTGAATGTAATTAATTATTTGCAAAATTCTTCTTCCTTAGAATACAATAGTACATTTTGACTGTCATGTCATTAAATATCATGGAGATTCAATATAAAGAAATCATTACCAGAACACATTGCCTTATTGGTTATTATCACAGCCATGTTGGTTTAAAGTTATACACAGCCACAGATAATGATTTTTCTTTATTCAAAATTTTCTTCCTTGACAATATTTATCGAATATGACATTCAGCACATTTTAATTTAAGATTTATTTTATCTAATGAATTATTTAATGTCATATTCGATAAATATTGTTGTTGGCTTTTAACAAGATCAGTTTTTTTAGATTTTGCATCTCTATAATTTATAGATAATTGGATACTTCATAAATTTTTAAAAAATGTATGATTATAATTTTAATTTGTAATACTCCTTACTACTAAAAATATTCTGAATTTGTTCCTTAGAAATCTGAGTACCTCAGAAATAATTAAATAAAAATAAAGCAAATTACTTATTCTTTGATCATAAAATGTGAAATATTAAATATGAGTTTTTATTTCATGAATAGAACTTTAATATTTAAAATAAAATTTTATTTATTATGTCAAAAATACTGAATTTCCTATTTTCAGCATATTACTATTTCAATTTTTATCGAAGTACATTTTTTATGCCACCATAAAAGTTTTAAATATTCAAAAATTCTTAGTTAGAATAAATATGGAACTAACTTATTTAATCAATTGATTTTAGATAGTTTTCACAAAAGAATATACGTTAACATGATAGAAACCAATATTTAAATGTACTAAAATTTCACGTTATTAGCATTTGATTGGATTATGCCAAAGTTTTGACAAATTTATTTGTTGCCAACACAAATATTTTTTGTCGTCTTAAAAATCCACTGCTTGTTAGTAAGAGTCCCACAAATAAAAAATTTTGAGAAAAAGATTTGAAAATTTTTAATCACTTTACTTAACAGTTATTTTAAATTAAAATTTAATTTAAATAATATTATTCAAGTGTTACTACTACTACGACTAAAATTAAAATAATAAGCTAAAGTAGAAATTGAAGACAATTATTTATTATTTTGAGCGTGCAATAAAATTTTTTGAACTATCATATTATCATAAAAATATGGGTTTATCAATTACACTGTAAATACTAACATTTCGTTTATTTCTGAAATGAAATGAAAGTTCGAATAATTGAATATCTTCCAAAATTGCAATTTAATCGAAAAAGGAACATTTTTTGGGAAAACTTTCTTTTGTGACAAAGTTAGAGTAAACTGTTATCTTCTGAAATAAAATGCGAATTTTTTATCGTAGAATTTATTTCATTTTAAGCTATTTACATAAGAAACAAGGCAATAGATACATATATTACAAACTTTATTTTTGCGACGTATATAAGAAAGTTTCAATCATTATTAACTTTTTTCAAAAGATTTGATTTTTTTTCATACTTAAAAGAAATTGCACTGTTGGGTATACTTTAGGGTATTCATTGATTTAAGGCAAAATGTTAATAATAAAACCCTAAGCTTGCGTTACTAAAAGGGCAGAAAATACCAGGGTTACTAGAAATAAAATTTTATTGCCAAATTTTTGGCGAATTAAAAGGCTACTTTCATCTACACTATACCCACATAATTTATTATTATGGATTAATGTTTTTTAACATTAAGCTTTAAGTAACTAAGAAAATAAAAAGAAATTGATTTAAAAGAAATCTAAGGTTTAGAAAAATTTAATGAAACTAGTTAGCAAAAATTTCCTCATTTTAGCAGTAAAATTTCATAATGCTCTCATTAAGCAATTAACACTGCCTGTTCAACCAAAAAATTGTTTTTATTAGCAAACGTTTGTATTAGATAGTTCACCATTCCGAAACGATTATGTTCCTTTTTAAATATATATATTTTTTGTCATAGAATTGCTTCGTATAGCTAAAGTGAACATTACAATCACTGCTACCCAGAGTCAAAAAGTAGCCTAATGTGATAAAATTTGTTGATTTTATTCTCCTCGCCAAATTAATTCACCAAAAGCAATCAATTGCCAAATTTAGGTTGATATTGGAGAATTATTTTAATGGAGTCAAAATATCGCTAAACAGAGTTTCAACACAATACGCCCAAATATTGATTGTTGACTATTTACAATACATATTGTGTATGTTTAAATTTGAATTTTGTTAATGCGTCCAACATAAGTCTCTTAAGAAATTTGATAACAACTTTTTTTAATTTTTCAAGCTTCACGTTTAAAAATAAATGAATCGTTGAATCTTAGCAGAGCCCACACTCTTGGTGCGAATAATTTTGGTTGGCGATAAATTTTGCCAGTCTTCGTAATCCTACTTTGATGCACTAGGTATGATACACCTAATTATTTCTAGAATTCTTATTTCGCCATTTTGTTCTGCCTTGGCCCTGTTTTTCAATTTGTTACCAAGGGTGTGGTGTCTCCTAGGATTTTACCATATATGTATATGGTTTTTCAAATGCTTAAACAAATCGTTGTAAACAAATTATGTACACGACTTGCGACTTTGACTTCAGGAAAAATTACTTAGTTACGAGAATTATTTGAAGCAATTTATAATTCCAATTTGCACCATTTGTAGTTTTAATCTCATATTTGATGCCACAAATTTTTATTTTTAAAATTCAAGCTCATTTGAATATCGTTTATTGAGATGGAGTCTATGAAATTGCGAGACAAATTTTGCTTGGGTAATAAAGGCAAAAAGATGTTATTAAATGGTGTTTGAATGTTGGTTTACTTTCTAAATATTTTTGTTTAAATGTGGTGGACAAATTAAACTGGTCGAAAGAATAAACCTCAGCGACAAGTGTGGATGGAACTTGAAAGGTACTCTGAAGGTAATGAATCACAATTTGATTAGTACCTTGCTGAATATATGTGGCTCAAGAAGCAACCCGCATCCAGTGATATCCTTAAGGATTTTATTTCCTCCATAATAGCAATTTATCAGCAAGAAAATCATGATTCAATTAGAAAAAAAAATTTAAAATTTTATTCTTATTATTTTCTTCTGGCATAAAACTGTAATAAAAATATTTAAATTTTAAATTGTAAACGAAACTACAGAATAATTCTATTTCCTAAACTTTTTAATATTCTTTATGTAATATTTCCCCATTATTTTGCTATTAAATTCCTTAAATAAATATATTTTTAATGAAAATTTTTAAAATTTTTTCCCAGATTTCTTTCCTTTATTTAATTTACTAAATATCGCTGAAATTCTTAAACTTAAAATATTACTTAAAATGATACTTTTTTAACACATATTATAGCAACAACCATAATCTCTAAAAAGATATGGCGTCAATAGTTTCAAATCTTCAGAATTTTGTTTTCCAAAATGTGAATAGAAAATTCAAAAGTTAACTATTTTCTTCATCAAACCAAGTAAGCAACGACTTTATTTTTAATTTATGATTATATTTCTCGATTTCTTATATAGTTGCTATTCTTTAGAAAGAGCCGATTGAAATCCATCAGGGTTGCCAATCAAATTCCAATACTTAAGCCACCTTAACTTGTCAAATAAATAAATAAAAAATAAAAATCGCCAAGTAAAGCTACTTGACCGTAATCTTCACTTTTACCCTTCGTATTTCTGTTTTCAACTGCTGTTTTGAATAAAAGAATGAAGCGGAGGGGGCAGAGATGTGTTTCGATTTTGCTTCACTTCCTACAGCTAAAAAAAGTTTGATCATATTTACTTTTTTATTACTACTAGGCACCATAAGAAACTTTTATACACACACACAGATTGGATGGAATTATTTCTTTTTTAGAGTTAATACAAATATTTAATTTTAAAATTTGAGCCATTTAAATAGTCATGCAGAAGGAAAAGAAAAAATTCACAATAAATCAAATTAAATGAAATACCAGCGTGATCAGTTTCATCGTAGGGTGTTGACCATATTGGTAAGAAGTATGGCTTTTCTGCAATGACTGAAGACTAGTGTTTAAATCAAGACATTACACCCCGAATCTATGCAAAAAGTTTTTAATTGAAAATAATAACGCAAGAAATAGAATTAAGGAAAATACATAAATTTATAGTTGACAAAAATATTAAATTTCAAATCTCTAAAATTGCAAATAAATACTTATCAATACACATAAGAAGCAGTCAATAGGTAGATATAATTTCTTTTTCTCAATAAAAAACATGCACTATCGTTTTTAACTTGTTTCTCTTATTTTAATATTTGAATAGTTATTATGTATTTAAAATTATTTTTAGAAACTTTATCTATTTAACTACTTTTTTCCATTACTACTCTTTTTCGACAAAATTTTAAATAAATTTATTTTTAAGTAATTAAAATTTAAACTATATTTTAAATTTAAAATAGTTACGTTTTCATGCAGATTCTACTGTTATAAATATTTTATTGTTTCGGAACTTATGTTAACTATTTTTTAAAACTTTGGAAAATTTCTGAGATTTAATTTTGGACAAATATGTGTAAAACAAAATATAATTTATTTCTTAAATTGTATGAGATCATATTCATATTTTATGAATAAACCCTGTAAATTATTGATATAATATTACTCAAGTAACTTATGTTTAGACATCTATGTAATCCTAGAAAAACTGTATCTCCATACAGTTTTTAAGCGTATATTTTTCAAGATGTAACCAAGAAAATATTCAAGATATAACCAAGAAAATCTTACCTTTGAACCATTATCAAGAATTGAGGATATAACCATAATCCTCCTCTTGAAATCAGCTACAAGCATTAATTACAGAACTGTTACTTTCTACAAAATTTTTGATAAATTCATATTCCCGTTTGTGGTTTCCTGGTGACAAAAAAATTACGTTTCTATCCGAAATGTTTTAGTTGGCTCGTTTCACTACGATCGATATTTGATCACAAGAGATAATTTTTACTAACTAGGTTATACTTGTTTATTACAATAGTAAATACAGAATGAGTAATAAAATTTTAAAATGAAAGATTTTAATGAAAATAGTTCTTTTTTAATATCACAGAAAATAGTTTACTATAAAATCTTTGTTAGGCTATTTTTATTAAAATTTCCTTTATAAATTTCTAGACAGGAAACTTTTAAAACATTTTTTTCCTAAAACAGAAACTTTTTATACCATTTAATCGAAATCAATTATAATGATGGAAAAATAATGAATTAATTTAATGTTTCGTACATGTAAAAAATTCTTTTACTTATATCGCAGCTTTTCTTTTTAGTTATAAATTTCTTTTTCTCATTGATTAAAAAAATTAATGCAAAAGATTCTGTGTGTTCGCATAAAAGTGTATGATTTATTGGAAAGATAAAGAATTCTAGATATGTCTAGAAGTTTCTGATAATTAAACTGTCTAGACATGCTATGAAACAGTTGGTCGCCGAAAATGACCCTGCTTGAAAATTAATCCATCTTAACGAATTTTCAAGTGTCCAAATATTGTGATGAAAACAGAAAAAAAATCACTTCAAGATTCTAATTGATATAACTATATCTTTTTTCAAATTTTCTGCAGCGATGAGGTATTAAAAGTTTTACCCTTATAAATCAAAACGGATTTCCGAAAAGAAATATTTGTGCACTTAATATTAATGCGGATTTATGAGGTTGTTTTATGAAAAAAATTTCTGCGCCAGAAGGCGCTGCTGAGTACCTTCATCAAATTATCCAAAGAATGGCAAGGCTCTGAAATATTTTATGCAAATCTTCAAGTCGCGTTATCTATAGTGCTTCCTTAATCTCTTTTAATGCTGTGAAATTAGTTCTGCGAAAGAGTTGCATAAATGGACTTCAAATCCTCCTTTTATGATATTCTTTTTACCTCTTTAATAAAACGAATTAAGTACTATGAAAGAAAAAAAATTTTTCCTGATCATAATCGTAATTTATATTAAAAAATTTTTTTACGAATTTCATTATATAAAAATTATTATCATTTAAATAAATGGGAAAATTCATTTCTTGGTTTAAGAGATAATGACTTGCGTGGTTATGGCTCTTTAACCATTAAATTATAATTAACTAGCAATGTTCGTTTCAATGTAAGAATGGGTTAAAAGTATTTATTTGTCTCATTTTTTAAATTTATAACTAATTTTATAATTCATTATAATTTTAATTAAAAATAATAAAAGATTTAATTTTAGGAGATTTAAATTGAATGCATGACACTGATAATATCACTCTACACTTACAAGTGCAAAAAGAGTTAAAAAGAAGTATAGAAATAAATAGATAATTTATTAAACAACAACGGAGGCTTAATGAAACATGAAACAACAATAAAATAAATTGATATTGTATATAATCTGTAAATTGCCTGACAATTATGATTTAAATAGTAATACTTTGATATACGAATTTGAGGATGGAAATTACAAGTACTATCATTTTTAATTGTTTCTCATAGTTATTCCTAATAGAGTGGTAAAAGCACAACTAAACTTGTCCAAAATATTTTCAAATTTTTATGAGATTAAATGATATTATTGATAATCTGTTTGAGTGTTTTACAGCTCTTGTTAACAACTGGTATCATCAATAGTTAGAAGTTATATTTTTGGTAATTAGCAGTGAATTCTGTTCAAAAGCAAGGATTAGTCAATCACTTAATAATATTAAGTGTAATGTACTACATATAATTGGATTATAATACTATAAATTAGTAATAATCAGCTATTATAAATGAAGACATTTCAAACCATGATACTGTGCTATCTCAAAAATTACAGTTCAAAATTGAAAATATAAATGACTCCTTACCATATCGTTTATAAACCAGAAGTGAAAAGAAAACACGATCCTCTGCTTTCCCATTGCTCTACAGGACTGTGATCTGCCATCGTTACAAAAAGAAGCATCTTTGTCATTGGTCAATCATAGTCATTTTGAGGAGAATATAAGTTTATGTGGCCAATGCCCGATCAGATATTAATTATTTTGGTTTTTATAGAAGTATTCATGACGTCCTGTGGATGCTGTGATGTAACTGAAATGAATTTTAGGGTTCGAGACAACGTAAATGAGTTATTTCACATGTGCAATTGTTATTTTCGTACCAACATCCCCAGAAAATGTTGAATGTCTTTTTCAAACTATCGTCACTTCAGTCGGTGCGATTTAAGTAACAATCTACTGCAATACGACAGACAAATCAACTAGGTTTCTAAGATCGATAGTGTAGTAGCTCATGAACTCAGCTACCATCTGGAACTATTTCTGGTATCTCCTGTCTTTACTGGAACTCAACTTTTTCCGATGCTAAGCACAGCAATATCATATCTTTCACTTCCATATGAAGATTTACTTGATTACAGTAGAGTTTACTATTATATTCCCTCGACTTTTTTGGAGGAAATTATTTTATTCTATAAATAAATTAAGCTTTTAGTATTTAGTTTAGAAAATGGAATTTCGCCTATATTCGGATGATTTATATTTCCTTTATTTCTATCCTATATCTTGATGATTTTCAAACAATTTTTTTCCACTAAAATTTCTTTATATGTTATTCATTGTTTATAGGATGTTTATGTGACAGAATCTTTATAGGAAAATTAGAAAGTGTTTCCTATTAACATTCGGCATAATTCATATTAATGTTCGTCTTAGTTAAAACTTTAAGATAAACTCCTCCTTTTTCAACGAATCAAATTATAGAAAAGTTACTAGAAAACAATGCTTGAAATTTTTAAAACAGTCTGGAGGTTATACAAAAACATAAATCTTCATTTTCTATCTTTTTTTAAATTAGATGTGAGAAAACATAATCTACGATAGGGAATATTTACAAAAGAAATGTCAACTTAACTGGAAATGAATACAGTGAAATATAAGTGAAGTTGGTCCCTATCAGCACCATAAGTTGTCATTTGAACTAAAAATTGAAAAGTTAACAAAATAAACTCTATTTTTTAAAACTATTTTGTACTTGATATTTTTCTAATTGGAAAAATAAATCTGTTTAGCTTCAATCTATCGAGCAGTGTCATAAAAAAGGATTGAGATATTGTGCTCAGTTTATATGAGCACTATAAAGAATATTTAGATTTTAACATATTTAGAACTGATTTAGAGTAAAATCTTACTCTTTTGTAATTATCATTTAGATTTTCAACATGAGTAATCTAAAATATTTCCATGTTCATTATTTTTATGGCGGTATGAGTAAAATAGAGAGTAAAGCATTTGACAACAGCATTCTATTCATAAAACAAAACAAACACTTATATTATTTACGAACACTTACTATATAACTACTAAC
>JAPDSC010037583.1:0-22351 GCA_026290005.1 Latrodectus geometricus
CTAATATCTTTCATTTTCTTTCAAAAATTCCAAGCATACGAAAGTTTCTAAAAAATTTCTCTTTTTCAACCACCTGCAACCACTTGCCATCGAAGCATTTCTTTCATCTAGCAGAGCACCCAAGTATTTAGTTACAAACTCTCAGTTTACACCCTAATCCCGGAGAAAGAACCTGATGCAAATCTCGCGCTCATATAAACTGACTACACCTAGAAGGATTGTTGACAATGTTATCTTTGGATATTCCCTTCCCCATTTTTACAAAAAGAGTTTTGAAATTCGACACCAACCCCTATTCCCAACCTTCAGGGAGATCTGGTGACTTTCAAAAATGAAAGTGAATTATTGTCCACCTGCTGTGTTCGACGCTCTTTTCTAGAGAAGAAGACAGACTTCCTGTGTTTAATTGCCTTACTACATTCCCTCACGGAATAGATGTTTTCTTTGGATGGTCATTCTGGCAATCTCCCACAAAGAGAAGCGCCAAGAAACTCCACACCAATACCAATATTTTACGTCAGGAACTTCTGTTTTCAAAGATAAAAATTATTGCCCGCTAGCAACAGTCCTTCCCTTACAGCATAACTTCGAGTAGTATCAACTGCGGAGAGACAATCTTTATTACGAGCTGTCCATCCATTGCTTGCTGGTGTTGAGTTGCAGAAGGCCTTGCAACTCCCCACCACTGTAAACAGCTATAAAAATGAGTTGAAGGGGTGACAAGGGATGGCAGCACTCATGACCCCCTCCCACTATTCCATTTTCTTATTTACATGATTTTTTTTCTCTCTCTCTCTCCGATGAAGAAGTAAAAGCAGCTTCGCTGCTATATGCGTCGATATTTCAACAAGTCCAAGACAAGGGATGGATAACTGAAAATGTCTTCCTTTTAGACTTTATAAATATTGGGTTACGAAAGCAAATACTAAAAAGAGAAAAAAGCCGTAATGTTGAAAATTCCTTATTGGTTTGCATTGTTGTAAAGCCAGTGTAATACTATTATTTAAACAAATTTAAAATTTTACCTTATCTATTTAAAATTGTTATTCTAATAAAAACAGAGGGTAACTTATATAAAATAAAATAAATCCAAATAACAACAGAACCCCACATTATATATGACACTTCTTACAATTATATATGTTCCAGAAAAAAAAATGTACTTTCATTTTTTTTCTAGATTGTTTTGTTTTGAGAAGCAAGATTTTGTTTCGAAAAACAAATTCTGCGAATTGAAAATAAATTTACTAAAAAGTTAATTACATTAGAACTTGCATGTAAAATGACAATAATTAAGATGTTAAAATTGTAAAAAAAAATATTTTAAATAACTTCCTCTTTCCTGTAGGACGAATTTGCTTTTTGCAAATTTTATTTTTTAATCAATTTTTTTTAAATTATTAAATTAAATAAATTTTTTGTTATTAAAAAAAAAGCAATGTAGAGTTTCTAAATTTTTCACTATTTTTTTTTTAATAAAATTCTAAAAATCTCATTTTTCATAATTATTATTACAAGAAATTCAATTCAAGCATTTATTTTCAGCCGATTTGTCGACTACGACTAAAATTCATCGAGTTGTCAGTTAAATGGTCATCATTATGACTTCCGTTTAACAGGCTATAGGTTCGATTCTCAACTCCAACATAGATGCTCTGATATTTATTCTCAGCTACGAGTCATTTTCCAGACGCCGACGTTTCAGTAGGAAACCAACAGTGTGTGTGATCTGTCTTTAATTGTGCATTCCTAAATTCTAAGGTCACCATTTTGTTCTGACAAATTCTCTTATTCGCTATGTATTTATATTTCTTTCTCTTAACAGAAAATCTTGTTAGCACAAGTTAAAGAATTATTTTGACGTAAATGTGTAGTATCAAATGGAAGTAGGAAAAAATTGCAAATATAATCCAGTTCTATTACAGCGAACTCTTATACAACGAAAGTTTTAATCTCAGCCCCAATGTGGATAATCTGCGAAGTTAATTCACCATTTTCTATCACTTGTCTGTATTTTAAGCACAAAAACACGATTTTATAATATACCTGTATGGGTACACCTGTAATCCATTTTTTTACTATTGTAGCATTAGCAATAGCTAAAATTTCTGTTATGAAAAAAGCTGGCATTTATTGAAAAAATAAAGAATACATGTGTGTGTGTTGAAATTATTATTTAATTTACTTTAAGTGTAATTTATTTTGAGGTCCGGTTGTACTTACAAGGTTCGCGGAGGGTAGTGAATTCAAATTCCAACTGAATACCTGTCGCCGCGACACATTACGCCTTAAACATTCATGAAATATATTTATCCCCCCAAAAGGCGGGCATTAGGCGATTAACCCTTCGCCATAACAAGGCCAAAAACTGCTACTCATTTAGCGTTATCTGTTGAGCACCTGTGAACCAAGTTACGGAGACGAATAGCATTACACACGTCACGCCACCACAAACCAACACCCCCAAGAATGCCCCCTAGAGGGTGTTGCACAAACCCGTTTATAGGGTTGGCCACATTCATCCATCATCTCAGAGGAAAGGACAAGGAAATACAAAGAGAGAGAAAGGAAACGTCCATGCCCAAGGCGGGATTCGAACCCGGGATCAACAGCCTAGGAGTCAGGAATGCTAACCACTCAGCCATTGGCCGGCAGATTAGCAAGATATTATTATAGTCACTTGATTTATATAAATCGTACATCAACCGCATTGAACTAATTTACTTCAGGACATTTAATAAAGTATGTGTATCAACATACCCAAATACATATTTTAGTGTGGAGCTAACAATTTAAAATAACTTTATTTGATTACGAATTATAGTTAACATCATTAAATTTTGAATAATATTAAAGGCATTTTATTTGATAAAAAAATTTAACGGTAAATTGGTTTAAATGATTAAGCAATGAACTACTACATAATATAGTACAATTGTGATGTTCGGTAATTAAATAATCTTGGTTTTTAAAAAAAACTTAAAGTGAAAAATATGATTGAGATAAAATTTTACCTCAATTCTACGATTTTCAGAATTTCCATTCCATAAAAAAATTATTTAAATAAATGAAAAACTGATTGAATATGTAAAATATTTACATATTCAATCAGCTTTACCAATTATTTTATGTATATTGCTATGCATTGTGTTTGGAAGAGTTGAAGGAAATAAAAAAAAAATAAAACATTTGTCGATGTTTTTTGTTAAATTGTGTGTCCTCCATTTTTAAATTCAACCATTAACTTCACAAACTATGTGATTTTGTTAATTAACCAAAAAAGCATGTAAGAAAATGTAATGATATAATAAAACATTCCGTATTTTAACATTAGCGATTGTAGAATAATTCTGAATAAGATATTTATAAGAACAAAAAAGGAAAATCTCATATATGCATCTATAAGCGCAAAATTTATAAGAAAAAAAATTCTTATCTAAAATAAAATTCAGAAGCATAATAAAAATAAAAATAAAAAATAGTTTATAAACGTATTTTGTCTAAGTTTTTATAAGGATATAAATGTCAAGTACATATGTTAGGTTACATTTAATAATAACTTTATTTAATAATGAATTATAGTTAACAACATCAAATTTTAAACGCATTAAATGTATATTATTCGATAAAATGCAAAGGTAAATTGGTTTAAATGATTAAGTGTTACATAATATGGTCTATAACTGTGATGTTCCTTAATTAGTAATCTTGATTTTTAAAACAAATCTGAATAAAAACACGAAAGGAAAATATCAAATATACACGTGCAAAATTCCAAGTGTTGACGCATGCGCGTCAACTCAACTGCGCCTGCGCTCAGCATTAAAATGTCAGAAAGCACTTGTATGCGAACGAGAAACGACGTGAGTGAATAACTCTCGTTAAGAATAGGACTACAATCGTCTTAAAATAAGACAACTACAATATTTTATTAAAATTCCTGTGTTAATGATTAATTGTTTTCTGTTTCGTGTTATTTGTTAAGTAAATGTTGTTGCCTAAAACTGCCGTCCATTTTATTTCCTTTGAAGTAATCTGAACCCTCGAGTAAGTACAAAATAAAAAGAATTTTTTTTATCTATAATGGAATTTAGAAGCATAATAAAAATAGAATTTCGTTTTTAAAGGTATTTTCTCTAAGTTTTTATAAGGATGTAAATATCAAATTTTCAACCAAATGCAAATACTAAATCAAGTTAGACTAATATATGTTTTTTTATTTAAATGAAAACTATTCATAAAAATATTGCAGTTTTTAGCTGAATTGTTCTGAGAAATATTAATAGTGTTATGAGTGATTTGATGCTAAGAGTTTTTCACATATTTTAGAAACCAATTAAAATAACACATTTATGTAAAAACAGTATACAGCGGACAAATCTTTCTATGCATTAATTATATCAGTATTTTGGAACTTAGAAAATTATTAAAAGAACAATTCAACTATTAAAAATTGTAAAAACACTTGAAACTATTAAATGAATATTTTAAGTTTTTGATTTAAGATTCAGAAAAATCCAAGTTAATATAGATCAATCTAACATGGATAAAAAAATTCAAACCTATAGTAAAATAATATCAAACTAAAGGAAAATTAGGAACACACATGTTTATGAATAATTTTTTATTTTTATTTACTATTTCGGTGTTTAAAAAAATTTTGTTTATCATACGGCTATAAATTGAATTTCTTGGACACAGGAAAAAATTTAATAATTTTTAATTTTGTACTTATACTTAATTTTTTAAATTATTTAAAAATAATTAATTTAAAAGAATTATCAAATTAATTATTATTGATAATTTGAAGTGTTAAAGTTTTATCTATCTACATATGCCAAATCGTGTTTATGCTTTGTAAATGATAAGTTGAATTTTTTACTGTTGACGTGTGTTTATTATATACTCAGTGCTAAGTATGATAAAAACACGTGACAAATTCTCATCTCTTTCAGTGCTAATATGGCACATAATTGGAATTTTAAAAGTCAGAAAAATTGTCATCACAAATTTAAGATTAACTTCCTCATAAAACATGTAGTAATCAAAATTTATTATTAAAATACATTAGTAATCAAAATTTTAAAACTAAGATCTATTAATTAATCAAGAAAGTAATTAACCCCCTACGGAATTAACTATGAATAAAAATAATCAGTGGAGTTGTGCTAATTATTTTTTACCGGAACGCGTATATATAATTATATTGACAGGGCCGATCCTGGGTAGGCGGCCGCTCTGTGTAGTCTCATGTCCCAAATTTAACGACGGGGGGGGGGGGGGGGATTTTCCATGATAATCCTGGCGGCAACGGTTTTGTTTTTTTAGGTCTCATGTCCCAAATTTGACGATGTGTGTGTGGGGTGGGGGAGATTTCCCCCAATTTTCGCCTGTCGCTAGGATCGGCCTTGTATATAGCATAAAAAGGAAAGGAAAAAAAAAATCATTACGAAACCCATTTTGTTGTATATGTTTATATATATATATATATATATATATATATGTTTATTACAACAATAAGAACGTTAACAAATTATAAAATACGAATAGTAGATACTCAAACAATATTGCATAAATATACTATTATTTAATAGGGGGAAAAAAACGGATTTTCATTATTAATAATGAAAATGAAATATACTTACACTTTAAGTTTATTAGATTAAAGATTATAGAAAAATGCAACTACTACATACATATATGTAGCGCACACGTAATCTTGTAGCGAGAGGTTCTTAGAAATATGCGAAATTGACACTAAAGCAAGCCGCACATTGAGGCGACTGCAGACAGGCAGCATGACGTCGCGCCGTCATGCAGCTTGTCTGCTGTCGCCTCAATGACGATATCAATATGGATAGATGTTTCTAAACATTTTCTAAATTTTAAAAAATTTCAAATTAAAATAATCTTGTAAAATTAATTTAAGTAAATATTAGAATTAAGAATCTCTGTCCTGAATTTCTATGGATTTTAGAATTCATATTTCTAGTATATTAATATAATATTGTTCAAACTAACTTTTAGCTAGCATTAACAATTAAAAGATTTACCATTTGGATTGCTCAATTATTTTACAATACTTTGAGTAATATATTAAAAATTTCCAGTGAAATTCTTTATTATTTTTAGTTTTGTACTGATTTATATTGAACTGAACAGAACTGAGTGATGAAATAACTAACAAAAATGTGTAAACAGTTATTAATATACTTAAAATAACCAACAAAATATTTGCCATTTTTGAATCCGTTAACAAAAGAAACGTATAAGAATATTCATTATGCTTTTGGCAGAAATATCAGAAATTTATCAAATAATTTGGAGACTATACTGTGCATGTATGTTTGATAGATATCTCTGGAATATTTTATAAAAAAAACTTTATACGATGGTGGCTTTTTTTGGGCTATTATTTGATTAGCTATTGTTTGATATAGGTTTAATTAATTGATTTTAATACATTTTCAGATGTATTTTTTTAAAAAAATTTATACAGTTTTGAGTAAATATTTGCAGTTTGTTATAAAGAGAATATATTTTGCTCCTTTAACAAACCTCTTATTCTCTGACTAGTATTTAATATATATGATTTAGCTTAGTTTTAAAATTAACACATGTCATAGCAAACGATTATTATGATCTTATTCCCAAATAAATACTGGAAAGTATATCTTATTAACTTATTTCCTTTAAATAAATGTTACATAAAAATAAACTTAATTTCAGTTATAACTTTACACCAAACAATAAATTCATCACTTTAGCATATTTAGCTATTTTTTATTCAGAAAAAAAATTCCAGTTTGTGCGTGTATTTGACTCCATTTTAATCATGAACATAATTTAAAAAAAATTCGTATAAATTTAATGATGCGTTAATCATATTACAATATTAATAAATTGGATTGAAAAAAAATGTACCTTTGTTTTTAAAGTACAGTGAATAACATTCAATAGAAATCGGTTGAGTTCCTGCCGTCGCTTCAGTATGTGGTACTTTTCAACATGTCTTTCGCGGGCACAACGCGGCCGAAAAACGATAGGTGCGCGTTGGAGGCATGCTGCCTCTATGTGCGGCCAGCCTTACACTTTTTAATCGACACTTTGACCAAGGTAGCGTGCATAGAATATTTTGCTAACAGTAGTACATATTAATCTTATTATTACATTGTATTGGTTCGGGTTCGGTTCAAACCTTTGTTTATAATAATACATATAAAAATTAGAAAAAAAATCAGCAATTCTTTTTCAATTCGTCAGCCAATTCTCGTTATCAGAAATATTCTTTAGTTCCGAAACACGTTCCTGTCCAAAAAGGAAGTACCGGAACGACGTTCCGGTGCGTTCCGGCTCGACAACACCACTGAAAATAATCTACACATGCTATTTACTACTATGAAATTATTTTGATAAAGGATTTAGAAAGTAACCACAATATATAAATTTGCTTTCAACTGTGAGTTTATGGCCATGAAATCTCATACATGCAATAATAATTAAGATTCTTCCACGAAATATGATGAAATCAACACTTCAATATTATAATAATTATATTATTTATTTTCGATAAGCCATCATTTTTTTATAAGTATTTATCAAATAATAGAATGTATACTGTATTAATTTTCTATTTATAGAAATTTATTATTATATTAGTCTTGATTTCTAAGCTTATATCTCATGCTGAAAGTTATAAAATTTAATTCTTATTATTTTTCTATATTCTTATTATTGAATATTAATTCTTACTTTAACATTAAATTTTTGCTTCAAAGAAAGCTATTAGTCTGTCAAGGTCTATTTTTATCTTCTCATATCATTAAATTATTTTTTAGATTAATATATAAAAATTTTAAAAGCATATGCTAGAAAAATAGTTTTATTTTTCCAGAAAATGCAACCAAAAATTTAAGGGTGTAGCAAAAAATATCGGAATGGTGCATTTTGTATTTTTTAGTTAGTGGATTTGCCTATCTCATTATGGGTATCAAAAGGATTTATTCCGAAATAAGTTAGAACTACATTTCTCCAGAAAATATTCAAAAAAAGCAATTTATTCCCGACGGCAGATGTATAGAAAATTATAACAATTGTGATGTAGTGCTGCTATCTGGCGGGGGAAATGTATGTAAATTCTTCAGTGATAAATTAGAATTTATATATATATATTATTAGGTATCAATAAACCCACACATATTGAGCAGTAAAATAAATTGTTTTTTTAGTGTTATAATTAGGTATTTTTTGATAAGGTAACCAAAAAATGGTTAATTTTTTTTGCTAATTTCTGATTTTTGAATTTCTGAGAGTTCATTAATTTCTGAGTGATCAAGAAAATTTTTCCCACAATTTCAGGAGGATAGTTATTTTATTAAAATCTCAATAAACAAAACCTTTAATTTATGTTTCTAAGTTTTCAAAAAATATTAAACTTTATAAATTAATACATAATTTTAAACTTTTTTAAAATACCTGCTTTTGAAATTTTATAGTATTTTTAATGATTGCACAGTGATTTCAATAATTTTTACAATTAATCTTCAATGAATCTTTATTTTAATTAATCATAATTATTAAAAATAAATATATAATAAAATATAATAAATAAATATGGATCCACGGAATGATAAAAGAAAATTAATAACAGTTTTTACATTTATTATTATTTCTAATTACCGTTTTATCTTTTATTTAATTTATATAATGCTTTCCTGTTAAATTATAATTTTATCAAATTATTTCGAAACAAAATGTTTGTGATCAAATAAGCAATAAAATGTAACCAAACATAAAAATTCATCAAAAATTATATTTAAAAATATATATAATACTATGTAAATCTGAATGAATACTTTTTTTTAATCTATTTAGAATTTAAATAATATCATTACTATATTAACTGTTATATAATTTTCGCTCACATAATACATTCGATTGCATTTTATTAAAATAAAATTTATTACCAGTAAGAACGGTAACTTTAATAATCATTAGATTAGTAATTCATTAAATAAGGTAAAATAAATAAATAATAAGCAAATTACTAAATTGAACAATTTACGACATTAAAGATTTAACAGTTCTGAATTGACTGTAATATGAAGGAAAAGTAAAGAAAAAGTATTTACAAAATATATAAAACCAAGTGACATTTAAAATATTGACTAGATTAATTTATGTGGTTTGTTTTCGGTATTGCGATTCATTATATAAGATGTGTTTCATTTTAAGGTTAGAATTTCTTATGATCCCAAGTCCATACTTTTAAATAAACTGAAATGTAATGTGTTTTGGTTTCGTTTTTGTTACTTTGCGGAGATGTATGAGTGGGGGGGAAAATGATTAAAAAGGAGTATTTGGAAGAATGACTACTTCGCCGTTCAAATATGTGAGGCATTTTTTTTTTTTTAATAGGGTTTACGGTGTCATGGATTTGATCTAGCCGACGCTAGATCCCTGAGGAATTGGAAACAAGTGTGAAGCAGGGTGCCACGGGAGGATTTTAAGGGCAGGTGAGGGTGGGAAAATAGTCGATTGAAAAGAGTTATTAGTGAAATTCAAAGAGGGAGAATAAATTACACGAACTGGTTTCGTTTGGGGTGAGTATCCATTATCTAAGGAGTTTACTTTCGGTGACAAATTAAGTAATTTATTTTCGATCAATATTTTATTTAACTGAATAATTATTTCAGAAGGATAATCATTAAATCTCCCAAGACTTCTAATTTGGCTCAAGAGGCTTTCGAGCGCATCGTGAGGAAACCTATTTGTTAAAATAAAAGTTAAACTTATAGATTCCAAATCATCATATATAATCCATAACGAGAATGAATGAAAATAATAATTCCTTTTTGAAAAGGTTTTTTTTTTTTATTTTATTTTTTTCCTCCCACAGTAAAAATAAATTTCCTCCATGATTACGTTTAAAATTTCTTTTTGAGCTTCAAAGTATTTTTAGCAGCTTTTAAAGGCTTGTTGCTGTGTACAGAACTGATATAATATGAAATAAATTAGCTATCATTGAAAAGAATGCAACTGCTTTGTTTTCTAGTGATATGTATTGTAACTTCAGCAGTAGTTTATGAAAATAGTCTTTGCTAACATAACATTTTGTGTTTCATTTTTTTTTATTAGTTAGAAGTTGAGCTTCAGTTTACAATAAATTTTTATTTCACCGATGTCTTTATTAATTATATTACTTTTTTAAATTGATTTTGATTAAATATAAAAATATAATAAATATAAAAAGAGATCGCTAAATAAGCCTCCAATAACTTTCCAATTTTTAGGTAATTAAAATAATTATTTTATTTATCTAAAATTCGAAAAAAATGAAATTTTTGAGTTTTTATTCAAAGAAATTAAAAGTAATGAAAATTTATATATATGCACAAATAATAAATAAAAACATCATGATTACACTTTTTTCAGTGAATGCGCTAAATTTTGTGGAATAACCCGGTCGAAACAAAAATTCTACACCTCTGATAGAGCATAAATATTTGTACTTTATGTTAAAAAAAACTTCAAATCAATTTAAAAGAAATCGGAAACAGAAACTATACTCTTAATCCTAACTTTTAATTAATTATGCCTTTCTAATTTAGTTATTTTTCATACTGGATATAAAAATTCTCAAAAATATCATAAGATATGATTGACAAATATTAATTAAAAATCTAAGTTTTATTAACGGATGATTAATATTTTTTTTTACGTAATAGAAAACTGATTAAAATCTTTTTATTTATTCTTAGAAATTTTGTACCTAATAAACATATTTTAGTAAATAGTAATTCAATAAGATTTGTTTTGTTCTTACTTATTTTTTGTAAATTTTTTTGAATACAATTCTTTAATTATAAATCCATTTTATCGAAGTTTATTTAAACATTTTTTTTTTCGGTAGTTTGCAATATAAATTAAAAACGGAAAGTATAATAAGAAGCAAATCAAATCAGGCATGGGTGCTGTATAAATAGGAAAACTATAAATATAATTTTTTTATTTCAAAGGAAAATTTATAAAATAGCTGTTTACCCGACAGAGTTAATCAGTACTATTCTGGCATTATACAATCTGTAATATTTATTATCCTGAGTTGACAGTGTTACAATTTAAAAACCGAACAAATTTAATACTTGTTTTATAATATTGAATAATTTGTAATTTTTAATTTATCGGGCTCACTCAAACAGACTTATTTAAATTTTTTTTTTTTTTTTTATTTATTTATTTTTTTTTTTTTTATAAAAATAAAAGTAGTTAGGTCATTTCATATCACACCCATAGATAAGTTAACTTAATTATGAGTTCATTTTTAATTTAAATTTAGCATAGTTTAAGAAGTGTGTGCGTAAATTTAGAAAGAAAAAGAAAATATATCTTTTATAGCTGCTATAGTTGTGAATGTTACTAGACAGCGAAGAATTAAAGCGGTATTATTAAGCAAATAATTATTACATGCTAAATAAATCATGTATAATAAAGTTAGCTATACGCATACATAGCTAATGTGTGTTTTGTCGTTGTATATAATTATACTATAAATGGTAAAACTATCTTATTCAGAAAAAAAGGCCCCGAGTTCGATACTAATCTCTATCAAACTATATAATATATGCATCCTTTCCCTGTTTTCTGCATTCAATCCTATCCAGAAAAGGGCTTATATATTCTCTAGGTTTCTGCTTTACGCACTATCTACGTATAAAATAGCAAATCTTTCAAGAAAACGAATAAATTTGCGCAGCAATATGAGATACTGCGAGAAAATTTTATATTACATACACATTACTATAAAATAGTTGATAAAAAATTATCTTTATAACCTCCCAGTCTATAAACATTATTCATTTTATAGTATTGTTTGGAACTTGGAAGTGTTTCAAATGGACTAATTTTAATTTTTCCTTCATTAAATAATGAAAAGTTTATTCTTATTTTGTAAAGACAGCATCATCTTTGAGATACATTAACCGAAAACTTATAATACCATAATTATAATTTTTATATGCTTTTAATTCCGTTTATTTTTTTTTCCGATGTATTGCTTAACTTCAAATGATTATAATCCGGTTAACCATATCCTAATATTAGCTAAGTATGTCATGATTATCAATACTTCTCGTTACTCAGTGTTTTGATTATGCTATAAATTGTGTGTTACAAGGGAATAACTAGTATGTGGCACTTTTTTTTATTTCTCTTGTTAACGCTTAAGAATTTATAATAACACTACATTTAATGAGTCCTTGAAAAATTCAAGTTCTATCGTGTATCAGAAAGAAAGTTCTAATAATGTAATTCAGTTTGCAAACTTTGTATGCCCCGATTGCTTAAAAACTTTAACAAATAAATGAAATTTAAAACGCCATGCGAATAAATTACATTGTTAAAATATTGTTTTAATGGAAAAATATTTTATTTATCAATATCTTTCATTGATGATTCCATCGTAGTAACTCCGGCGAAAATACTAAGAAAATTAAACTACATGAAAAAAGCAAACTTGAAATCTAATGAGTGCCAGAAAATATTTTAAATTCAAAATAAGTATGAAAAGCAAGCATTCCGCTTGTTTTGCGAGTATGATACAATTGATAATATTTTGTTCCAAGGAAGTTTGCTGTATGACTATTGTTTGAATTTTAAACAGTTAGGAAAATCAACAACTCCTATTCTCCATCTGCTCAATTAAAGAAATGAATAAAACGATTCCCGCTTCTTTTCACAAACTAATGCAAAAATATAAACATCTCGTTAAAGATAAATGCAAATGATTTGAAATCATCGTTTGTAAAACACAGTTCAAAGAACACCCGAGGCAGCTGAATTGTTAATGTTTATATTTACCACACTATTAGCGTTTTAATTGAGCAGATGATAAATGGGAAATAAAACTATTCTTTATTGTTACACAATTATTGATCATTATATTATACAAAATGCTGTTTATTTCCAGATGTTTTTTGTAAAAACGAAAAAATGATGCTAAATTATTTTTTTGTAACTCCTGCGTATTTCTCTCCATTTATGTAGAACGTTTTTTTTTTTTTTACACTAATCCAAATCTACTTTTTATTGATTATTTCATATCTATGTATGATTTTTTTTGTCCCCAATATTCTTTTCAGTGGTAAATAAAGTTAAATGAGTATAAAAAACATATTGAAAAGGCTTTTAGAAAATTTTATTTCATTTGAGAAAATCCCATATTTCGAACGTTGGACAAAAGTGAGAATTATTTTCTTTACTGTAAAATGCAGTCAACAATTTTTTTTTTCATAAAAAAATATGAAATATTTAGTTTTTAATGGTCTTTTTGTAAATACGTTAAAGAAATACTTCTTTAATTTGAGAATATTTAGAACCAATCTCTATTTAGAAAATATATATTATATTTTCTTTAAATTATGTCCTGTCAAGGTATTTCATTCGAAGCAAAGTTGTAAATTGTGAAGAAGTGAGTGCGCGTCTGTTCTCAACTAACATATAAAATGGAATTTCAGTTAAACACGATATTTCTCGTGAGGTAAAATTGTCAATTTAACAAAGGTCAATGAGTTTTTTTCTTCAATAAGTTAGAAAATCATGACAATTTATTGATCATGAGATAATAGAATTTGATAACTCAAATATTATTGACAGCAAATCAGGTCTTGTGTAAAATCTATATCTAACTCTTAAAGAGAAGAAGCTGAAAAATAATTAATACTATAAAACAACACAATGTCTGTATCAACAAGTCATAAGATTTCCTATACATTATAAAAATACCATAACTTTTTTAAAAACATTGAAAAATTTTAATTCTAGTTTATTTCTCTCTTAGACATTGTAAACTCATTAGACTATATAAACAATGCATTTTAAAATTATGAAGACATGCTTTGTTACATAGGTATATTGTCATGCACTGTTTTACGTGAATTGAAAAGTCAATAGAAAGCAATAGAATATTATCAATTTTTTTCATATAAATCTGGTGCTTTTGCCAAATTAAATAATATTCTTTTATTTTTAATTATATGTGTTCATTTAATCCTTACTGTGAATAAATTTCATTATAAACCTTTGCGAACTTAATGATCAAGACAGTTGAATATTGAAGGCTAAAATTATTTTTTCTAAAATTTTTATAAGTATTCGACAATACTATTTCAAACGGATTCTTATGCACGTAAGAGAAGTTTGTTTCCAGGAAGAAAACTATTCATGTGTGACTTCTTTTACGATTTAAGCATGTTTCCTGTTAGTCAGGGAAAGAATGAAGGGGGAGAATGTTTACTTAAATGTAAATAAAGCTTCTTGATTATTCTAAGCAGATGAGAAATTGCTTTCTCGAGCTGATTCATTGCCACAAATTGATGATTATATTCTACTTTTGTCATAACTAAGAACTAACAGAGCACATTACATTCAAAAGTATTTTCGAAAATTTAGATCAATAAAAATTATAAGTAAATAAATTTTTTAATTTAGATTTTGAAATGAAAAAATTCAAATCTAAAATTTAATGAATCCAATCCTAAAACGCAATCATAAAAAAAGATTTAAAACTTATATTTATTATGATTTCCTATTTAAAGAAAAGACAAATTTTTATAAAAAATATAACTGGAATATTTTTTTATGAATGACAATAAAATAAGTCTCTAATCATTTAAAAAAAGAAAAATTTGCAAAGAATCTTAACAATTCTCAATTATACATAAAGTCTCTTTAATTAGGAAACTTTATATAGTAGAGATATATGATAATTATATAAAGGTTTTGCATTTGTAATACAATAAAATATTACGAATGCAAGAACTTTTCATAAAAATATTTTTATAATGGAGTAATAATAGTCCCTTAGTATTTTATTATATATTATGTAAAATTAAACATAAGTCCATAGAAACTCGTTATAAACATAAGTCAATAGAAACTCGTTATAAATTTATAAGTTTTTTTCGAACAATGATTTTGCCAAATTAAGTTGTGAAAATTCTTTTGTTTTTATTTATAATTATACATAAAGTTCAGTTTACAAACGCAAGATTAATAAATAACTCGAGTAATGCACTTGTGAAAACAAATATTCCATTTATATTGGAATAAATTAAATGTAACAGTTTATGCTTCTTATTAGTACATTCACTTATATATATTTCAATGCAGATTAACAAATGAAGTTAATTTTCATATATTGTTACATTGGTATTTTATCTAAGGTTGTTCAGTTACGAGTAGAAAAAATTAATTTAGCAAATAAATTTGAGCTTTAACGCTTTTAAATAAAAAAAAACAAAATTTATCTTTTGAAAAAAGAGCATTAGTGATATATATTTTTAGTTCTGCTAAAAAAATTAAATAAATTAATAATTTTAATATATTTCTAATTCATTTAGACTGTTGAATTATAGAAACGTATAAATAGTCTAAATCAGCTTGGCTATATGTGCTGAAAGTATTATAATATTGAAAGGGTTTGAAAAATATTTATTTACTTGCATTAAATAATTATAAGTTTCTACTTCTGTAACTTTTCAATGTGACTTAATAACTTTGCTTGAAGAACACTGCTTAATTTTCTATCGTTCCATGATATCAATTGTTCGCTCTCATGTTACATATCCTCTGAACTTATAGGCAACTCACCAACTCTTCTATTAGTATAAATTACTAAATAGCAGTATATATATTTCAAGTCACTATAAGGTCTACAAAGTGCTTAACTTCAAGAACTGAGAAAAATGTATTTCCAGATGAAAGGAAATATATAATAAGGAGACGTCAATGTAATCTCTCTCTCTTCCTCTCTCAAATAATTTAAAGTGCTTTGGAAAATTTTCTTAAAAAAAGGTTGTCACATATATTGAAAAAATTTCATCTAAATTCTTTTGAGTGTCAAATTCATTTTCTATTTCGCCAGATTGCTTCATAATTACAGAATATTATTTTGATTTAATGAGAATAAGTATATTGAATACTTAACTAATAATGTGTTTTAGGCAATTTATTTTTCGTCCATCACTTAGAATTCTTTACGATTAAAATACAACTTTAATTTAATAAATATCTTGTTAAAAATATCTAAATAATATTTTTTTAATATAAAAGAAAAAAAATTGTAAAATTAATAAATGATTTTATAATATTGTTTTAGAATGTAAATACGTAAGAAATATCATAATTTAGAAAGTACACAATCAGCAAATATAATGTGTTGAATTTTCAATTTTTTGATTTATACAGAACAATGTTAATGCAAGTTTATCTACATGTATTTTGCATTAAAAAATTTTATTTTCATGTACAATAATACAGAAATGAAAATTAATCCTTTTTTTTGTAAATATTTAATTTTTTTGGTCTAAAAAACTTTTCCAAATATTTAAATATAAAATGAAAATGATTTTTCAGATAAACCAAGAACATTGCACGCATTTATTCAGCTTGTTATGCAAGTTTTCTTATGCTCTGTTTAATTGCTTAAACTCAAAATATTTAGATAAATAAATTAAAAAGCTTTAATTAATTTTTTTGAAAATAACATTATAAAAAATTGAAAAATAATAAGGATTTTTGTTTTCATGTGAAGACTTACCACACAGATTACTACATAGAAATGTGTTCATATAAAATAAAAATTTGCTTGTGTTAAGAAAAATATAATGTGATAAAATGCATTTTTAGAAACATTATTTTATCCTACTGTAATACAAATTTGAAAAACTTCTGTGTCTCATTCAAAAAGGGAAATTTCCATTATACATGAAAATAATAAATATACAAAATTATGTGATTCAATAAATCTAAATGCATATGCGATTTATAAAACGAGCAATTTATTTAATTAAATTGCGTAAAAATCTAAAACATAATAATTTGAGGATACCGCTTTTTTGAACTTATTTTTACGTATTATTTACCAAGTCAACCAAAAAACCCTGAGGTATTTCTTCAATCATTTTCACAATTACACAAAAAACAGTTATTTATTATTAATTTTTGCTTTTTTTAAGTTTTACACAAAAATAAGATATACGTTTCCATTTTAAACACTTTTATTGGGATGTACAATTCTTTCTGGCAAATTGGGGTAAATACATGCAATTTGCAGGGTAGTTATTGGTAAGTGACATCTCCTGCCTCTAAATTGAGCGATGTGACAGCTTTCAAGGGGGTAGGAAATATTCCCAATGAGAATGGTAGAAACAGTCGACGATTTTTGTATAGTTTAGGAAAGTGGCTGTGGGACGAAAAAGTAGCATATCTTGTTTTAAAGACGAAACATTTTTCGCAGATTCTTGAAATTTTCTGGGCTGCTGAGTCGGTTAAGGCAGTTAACTTGAATTTTAAACATATTTATATATTGTAAAAATCTAAACTATTTATTTACTCTTTATAATTTTATATAGAATATATCATCTTATAACCGGTATATGTTTTTAAAATCTGAATATAGAATTCTGTTTCACCTGTATTAAACTGGATTTTTAGAGTCATCTAGATTTTCATAATTATCTATTTGGAGTGTTTAGGAAAACCCTATTTTTGTTCGATATTTATCGGCATGCTATTCCTCATAATAGAAATTCTGTTAATATTTTGTCAATAAATTCTACTATTGATCTTCTAACTTAAAACATTAGAATTCACAGGAAATGCAATATTGTATTTCTATTTTAAAAAATTCGGGGCAATTCTGTCACAAACAGACGTGTTGAAGCAATATCTGATAACCTAAGGTACTAACGAGATTCGTATGTCTGATAAATTTCAATGAACATTTCTTGTTTGCTTTGAAATATCTCAATGCATTTTCGTGCAAACTCCTTATTTCTACTAATTATTTTAATTCCATTTTTGTTAAAATATAAATGAGGCAGGGCTGTGGTGGCCTGGTTGGTTTACGAGGATGTTTAAGAGTGCCTGCTTGAGAAAAAATCTTTGCTCATATGGTTGTTCTTCAATTTGATTCCTCTCATATACTTTGTGACTTCCATTTGTAGAGAAAATTTGCTCACACACTGTTTGCAGGGGACAGCACGGCCTACTTCGTTAGGGCGTTCTTTATCGGAACGTGAGTTCGAATCCCGACCCAACCAAAGATCTGGCGTGTTCATTAATGGCGTCTGGGGCACGTTAAATAAATCGTGATCACAACATCCTCCACGTGAAATGATACCTCTGGGAATGGCAGGCCATATTTTGGATATTTTGCTTAGTCCTTACTTCTAAATTTCGTAGACACACTTACAGGGCTACGATAACCCATCCACAGATGTCCCACTTTATAAAGTACCATTACTTCCGCCCCCTGTAGGGCTAAAAGGTGGGAATCCTAGTATAGACGGGTACTCTACAACAACTACTAACATATGAAAGAGATATATAATTCATATTAACTTATTGCTTTTGGCCAAGTCTTCAGATTGCGCTTTTTCACTACTCTTATGAAACTTAACAAATTTAAGTGTGCTTATTTTTTGAAAGGCGCACGAGACAATTTTATCAGTGGTTGATGAAACAATTGAGAAAATTCGGAGACATCACAATATCTTGTCGGTCTCACCGTGTTCTCGAGGTAGGACAGCGGCCATCGGATCTTAAAATTCTAAGTTCGATCCCAGCCACTGTTGTACAACAAGAGATAGTTTTTGAACTTCTGCATGCACATCCTTTGGGTTGGATGCTTAGCAATTCCAGGTTTTACCATTGCAACACGTAAATACGGCCCACTGTGAAAAATACTATCGGAAGGAAATGCACGCGGTGGATGCTAAAAACGGAGCAGCTAAACGGTCTGTTCTACTCTATGCTACATCAAAGTAAATTGATTACCCATAATTTTCAATTTTTTCCATGTATTTATTAACCATGGGCAGTGACGTACCGAAGAGGGTGGGGTGTCAAGGGGCTCGGCCGCCAAATTGTTCCAAAGACAAACAAAATTTCTCAGAAAAATTTGATTCAATCAACATTTCAATTTTACTCAATGAATGTATTTTAAATTAATAATTACTGAATCATGTGCCAGAGAAAAAGCGCGAAACCTTGGAAAGATCAAACTTCTAAGAAAATAAGTTATTGGTGAAAGAAAAACTTGACATGGGAAAAAAAGTTGAAGGAAGCGATTATTTCGTGTCATATAAAAAATCACAAAATCCCATTTATTTTTAAAAAGCTTTGTAAAAAGATCAGCTATATTATTTTAACTGACGAAAACTTGTTTGAAAATATTTTCCATCGCGCTGGAATAAATAAAATGCGTTTTAATCTTACATTAGATTTTACCTTTTAAGTCTAGCGTCGTATTTATACCCGTGAAGAAATTCAAGCTTCAGCGTATTTCTTCATTATCAATGATTTTCAAAAATTATGTGTCCAGCCTTCGCCAAGGCAGCTCAAGGATTAGTATTTCAATGATGACAGTCCAGCAGCAGATTGACAAAGGGGGTATTTCTTTACAAAAAAAATTTCACTTACCAATACTTCTCGAACATGTAAATTTTGACTTTTTAAAATGTTGGCTTTTGACATTAAAAAAAAATTTTCACGGTAGGTTTTCTGTCTACCATGTACTCCTTTATGTTAGTTAATCTGCCAGTATAATTTTATTAAAGTGTATACACCGTTTCTTAAGAATAAAATTATATAGTTTATTGTTCAAAATTATTTAAATTAAAATTATTTAATGTTTAAATGTGCCTGTTTTTATAAACAGTATATATTTGTTTTGTACTTTTATTGGCTTTATATTAGCTCCTTATGCTGAAAATTATTCGTACGGTGAAGGTTGAAAATGTGCTGAATGTTTTTTTCATGGCTTAGAACTAGAAATAAACTGAAAACCGGGAAAAAAAAAATAACATTTTGGTAGAACGAGAAGTGAGAGGATTTTTTAAAGAAAAATATCAGCCTGAGTCATGTTTTTTATATCTCAATATGTGATGATCTACAGATATTTGTTTTGACTGTTTTAGATAGTCAAAGCAGCTGCTCACCATAGAGAGTGTGGCGCCTCCGAAAGAGAAAGAAAGGGTTTGTGATGTATAAATAGAAGATAATAATAAATAAATAGAAGATAATACGAGTCTCGTATATTAAAGTAAAAAGGCTAGAAACAATCGGGATGAATTTATGAATTATAAATGAACAATGATCAACTAGAAGTAAATGATAAAGAAAAGAATAAATTAAAAGTCAACGCTCTTTAAGTTACATTTGTATTTTATTGCTGGCGTCATTTAAAATTGAGAACTAGGCTAGTTTAAGTCTAGTAGTATTTTAAGTCTAATACAACTGAACGCTAGTTTAAGTCTAATACAAAGGTACCATGACCAGTTATTGGCGTATTGAATATGAAACTTCGGATTAATTGTTTAATATAGATATCGTTTTCCGATTATAACAATTCAACATACTTGGAAACATTATAAAAAACTAATCAATTAATTTTAATGAATTAATAATAACAATTTATTAATATTTATTATAATTCATATGGTTATTAAATAAAAATTATATATAGTGGTCCTTGAAGTTTTACAGTTTGTCGATCACTGTGTTTATAAAACGTTTCCATAATTTAACTTGACTGGATAAAGCAAATCAATTTAAAAATGAAAAATAATTTTGTTTTATGAGTGATTTATTACTTTTAAAATTAATAAAGTATGTTATTGAAGTAAACCATGCTATACTTCAATTTACCTAAGAAATACTGTTTCCTCGTGTGAATTACATCATGATTTAATTCATTAAAAACATACAATTGCCATTCTAAAATTAACTTATTAATGCTATTATTAATCTTTGATTCAAAAATTAATTTTAAAAAATGATTTTAAATGTAAATAAAATAAACTACAGGGATAAAATTTTTCAGTTCTAAAATTTAGTTTTTTCGAACAACTTCTCGTCTCCCCTTATTTTAAAGAGTTCAAAATAGTTCTTGAAATAAAATTTTTCAGTTTATCCCTTAAAATTCGCCTGGTGGAAAGTTTTGAATTCCATGACCAAAATTGCTTAATTGGTTTTCTGCAGTCTCGCCGGACAGGAAGTCGTAAACTTTTCCTTTTCAACCACCTGTTTTACAAGTGGAGGAACTGGTACTATGGGGTGCTTCTAAATTCTTCCCTGGACAAGTGGATGGGTTCCTGGAATTCATTTTCCTTTGAAGTTTCCCTCCCTGAAACTGTATAACGGCTCATATTCCCTGCAGCTGGACAGAAAGTCGTAAATTTACCACCCACAAGTTAGGGGGAACCAGTGTTATCAGTCACAGCTGTGAGAAAATGTTTGTCAAAATATTCAGGAAAAAAAAAAAAAAAATTTTTTTTTCAGTAAAGGCAATTTTAAAACAGTGCGTTAAATAGTTGCTTAAAAATAAAAAATAGATAGAAGATTATTCCTAATGTTTTCAAAACTAAGTTCGAACTTTACAATACTCATGATACCTTAAAAGTCATTCCAATTTTTCGAATTCTAGCGTAAGCAAGAGAAAAATAAAAAAGTGTCGCATGTAAGTCATTTACTCTTAATACATAATAATATAATTTATAGCATAATAAAAACACTAAAGCATAGAACCCCGATAATCATGGCATGATCATCATGACATGGTTAGCAAATATTGTTAACTGGGGTACAATCATCAGTAGATAAAACCAGGCAATCTATCATAACAATCAGAAGCACAAAACATATGGCACTACAAATTAGCAAATAATGTACTTCAAAGATGAGTTTTCTCTACAGAAATAAGAATTAACATTCCTTTACATAATTAAAAAAAGCTTGGAACTAGTGCATTTGAAACACTTCATAACTTCTAACTTACAAAACATTATTATTAAAGTGTGAGAGACTGTAAAAATAATTTTTAATAACTATTTTATAGTTTTGTGTACGTATAAATTTTTCTAGCAATATATCACGGTTTAGTTGCGATCTTACTTACTTTTTAGTTTTCTTACAATATTTGCTATTTTATAGATTGTGTGTTGAGGAGAAACTGGAAAATTTCCAAACACTTTTTCTGATGGATATGAATCCAGAAAGCAAGTAAGCGTTCTTTTCCTGCTTTCTGGATTCATATCTATATGGAGTTCAATACAGACCCTAGTCTTGAACTCAGGACCTTTTATATTATAAATGGTAAAACTATCATGAATAAGATATAATTATATTCAACGACATCCATATTTACAATTTCGCGTTGCTGACAAATTAAATATGCTTTATTCTCCACATTGTAATAATTTCTTCATTAATAATATTTTATTTTTTTTCGCAGTCTAATATATATATATATATATATATATATATATATATATATATATATATATATATA
>JAPDSC010037585.1:778-15803 GCA_026290005.1 Latrodectus geometricus
TATATATATATATATATATATATATATATATTACACACACTAATAGAAATTCAAAAACCCTTAGGACAGTTCTTTAGTGAAAAGAAGTTTTTGTTAACTAGGAAAGTCTTAGGAAAATGAAGCTGTTTCAGGGGCTCCTACCTTCAGTGTAACCAGAAAATTCACAGATGCGAAAACACGTAATTACAGCGAGCACTAAGAAAGACAACTTAAGCAGTGTAGATATATCAAACATAAGAAAAGCTTATAATGGAGTTCATATAGATATTACTTTTAATGTGTCTCCTGGCATTCGATCCATCAGTAAAATGAAAATGTTATGATAAAATTATGACTATCTAAAAATTATCTTGACTATAGTGTAAACTTTATTTAGTTAGGAAAATGCAGCTAAAAAATCTATTTACAAGCAGAGAATCACATGGTGGAATACATGACAGCAATCTCAATTTGAGTCTAGGTTAAGATTAGCTTCCTCAAAGAGATTCGATTTCTTAGCAAAAGAGAATAAAGAGTTGACCTATTTTTAATGCCTGCTTTTGAAGGGAATAATTTCTGAAATTTAGATGCAAAGAAAAAAGGTAGATATCTAAACAGAGGCAGCTAATAGATGAGGTATGAAACGACAAAATACATTCACAAAGTGTCTTAAGGTGAATCGAATCGGACCTACAGCAAACTGATTCAGAATTATAAGCCACTATTATCAATACAGAACAGCGTAATTCACTAATAAAACCTGAAATTTGGTTTATCATTACATTAAGTACGATAAAACATTAGCATATTTAGTTTTTAACTTACCCCAACTTAACCCAACGGAAAGAAAATCAATTTTTTATTTAAAATTACCCAAATATGCTGAATCTTATTAAAAACAGAAACATCATGAAGGCAGATACTGCGATAAAGATGCAGATCCCATTTTTCAACAAAAAAGAATGCAACTGCTTTTTGTGAGCCAGATTGAATTATTTTTATGACACTAATCTGCAATCAATCTACCGAGGGTATTACAAAATGCAATACTGTTTTTTTTTTTTTTTTTTTTTTAAACAGCTGATCCAAAGAGGTTCAGTTTCAGTGTTCAGATATTAAGAATTTGATCGAGTGCTTGCAACTTTTAACCTGCGGAATAAGCATAGTTGATGCAAAGTATGGAGCTTAAAATATGAGGTAATATGGAAATTAAAATAACATGCTTTTAGTGATTAGGAAATGCTGTGACTTTCAAATGTTTCTGCTGAATAATTCGCAAAATATTTAAATATTTGGACTGAATTTTTAATTAGAAGTGAAGGAAACAAATTTACACCTAAGCGTTACAAAACTGGAAATGAGTAATTCTCACGCTTTCTTTATTCACTTTTTTATATTTCATAAAATATTTTGCTATTCAATTTGATTTATAGATATTATTGAACTATTAAAACATAGGCTGGCAAATATAAGGTGTTTTTCAATAACGTCTTTATTAATTAGGATGGTGATATAATGTACAGAATAAGCATTTTAGTCTTTAAATTCCAGAATTTCTTTTTAAGGCAAAAATAAAATTCTACCTCTGAAATCATTCCGCTTTAATTTAGTGATTTGTGAAATGATTATACTACAGGTATTCCTCCAAAATTATGTACACAACAGGCTGTTGTACGGAAGTTTCTACCGATTGATCCATAGATCAAATTTTTATACTTCAAGCCTGAATCTTTAATATTGATATTCAGAGCTGACATTTAATTTAGCATATTTTTATTATTAAATTCAATATGAACTCTTAGAAAACTTCAAATTGTGTACAAGCTTCAAATAATCGCGTCCTTACAAGAAATAGAAAATATTTAAAATTATCAAAAGTTAAGATTTTGAATCTATTTACGCTGACATATAGATTTTCCATTGAGTGATTGTGATATTAATGATGAGAATTCAGCTTGTAACTCAAAAAATCATTCTCTTGTTAATAATTCATCAAATGTATTTAATTCTCAAGATAATATCCATTATCAGACCAGATCTGGACGTGCTGTAAAATTTCCATCACATGAAGGATTATTATAGATTTAAAAACTAAAAGGGGGGATGTGATGTACTTTATATATAAAAAATTGTATTCAATAAATTATAATTTGTTAAGCTGTATCTCAAGAGAGACCGTTTTTAGGAACTTGTTTAATGTGCTAGAGAATTAGAACGATCTGAT
This sequence comes from Latrodectus geometricus, assembly GCA_026290005.1. Classification (NCBI taxonomy): domain Eukaryota; kingdom Metazoa; phylum Arthropoda; class Arachnida; order Araneae; family Theridiidae; genus Latrodectus; species Latrodectus geometricus. Next base: position 2,982 of record JAPDSC010037585.1, read on the forward strand.
GGAATTAACATTGTTATTATAACTAATAAAAGTTATGTTTAATCTCTTGATTATCTGTCTTTAATAAACAACAAACATTACACTAGACACAAACCAGCACAATTCAAAACGCAGGACTAGCCATACAGCTATCTATACAGATGAGAAAGCATCCCTCTAATGAGCACCAACCGTTAGCCAGAAAACAGACTCGTTTTAGCGAATTGTTTACAGAGAAGAGAGGATTTTCCTGCATTCCCATTGACTACGATATCAATTTTTCTTTACAAATTACACGACCCATGAACGGAGTGAAATGCCAAAATAAATACAGTAAGACCCCGCTTAACGCTGTTTCGTTTAGCGCTCTTTTACTTCAACCCGGGGATTCCATGAAATCGCTCGCAGCATACGGGGATTCCCCGAAATATTATGCAGCGATAGGTTTTATATACATATCCGAAAGAGTATTTGTGTTTCTTGTTTAGTGAGGTATTGTACAGACATATTTTTATTATTGGAAACATTTGCTGACATTATTGTAAGTAAGTATTAATTTCCATATTTAATACTATATTACAGTGTCAAATATTTTGATCTTTAGTTTTTACTATGGGTGATAATGAAAAAGAAAAGAAAGCAACCTGAAAAAGCATTTCACTCAAAACTAAAATGGAAGTGATTAGAAGATTAGATTCTGGTGAACGTCAAACTCTAATTAGTGCTTCATTGAATTTGCAAACTTCAACAATAAGGATCATCATGAAGAATAAAGAAAAAATACTGTCATAGGCAACTACAACTACGTCAAGTTCTATAACTAGAATTACCCGTTCTAGAAATAATATCATAGAGGAAATGGAAAAACGACTGTCTATATGGATTGACGACGAAATTGACCGCAATATGCCACTAAGCCAATCTATCATAATGGAAAATGCTACCAAAATTTTTAATTACATTCAGGCTGAGACAATTGACACAAGTGAAACTTTCGTTGCTAGTCGAGGATGGTTTAATAGATTTAAACATCGAAATAACCTTCACAACACAAAGATTACAGGAGAAGCAGCAAGTGGTGATACAAAAGCGGGGGCTGAATTTCCAGCGATATTAAAAAAATAATTGAAGAAGGAAACTATCCTCCAGAATTGGTTTTTAATGTTGATGAAACAGGCTTGTTTTGGAAAAGAACGACGAAACGAACATTTCTATCCCGTGAAGAGAAACGGGCACCAGGATTTAATGCTGCAAAAGATCACTTAACTCTTCTACTAGTTGTAACGCAAGCGGAGATTTTAAATTAAAACCATTACAAATTTACCATTCCAAAAACCCAAGAGCGATGAAAGACATATCTAAATCAAATTTTCCTTTAATTTGGGAGTCTAATAAAAAATCATAGATAACTGCGAAAATTTTCCAGGATTGGTTCACTGAACATTTCTGCCCGTCTGTTAAACGTTATTGCGAAAATAAAAAACTTGAACAAAAAGCACTTCTGTTAATTGATAATGCTCCAAGCCACCCAACAAATTTATCATAGTTAACAACATGCATTCCAGTCGAAGTGGTTTTCTTGCCGCCTAACACAACTGCCTTAATTCAACCAATGGATCAAGGCGTTATATAAAATTTTAAGGCTTATTACTTGCGGCGAACCTTTAAGCAAATGTTTGAAAAAACAGATGGAGAAGAGAACCAGTTCATAAGAGAATTTTGGAAAATCTACAACATCGGGGATGCTGTAGAAAACATAGGCCTTTCTTGGAATGAGGTAACAGAGAGATCTTTGAAAGGAGTATGGAAGAATATTTGGCCGGATTTAAGTAAGAGCGATGACGTTGGACACTCTGTCGATGTGGATGAAATAGTGGAAGAGATAGTGAAATTAACGAAGCAAACCGGTTTTGAAGGGGTAGATATGGAAGATGTCGAAATAATTCAAGAAGCAGCGGCTAGTCTTTCTAATGATGAACTCAAGGAATTAACTGAACAAGAAAACAAAAATGTTGGCAGCAGTGATTCAGAAGAAGATCAAAAAGAACTTTCGATGGCGTTTGTAAAAAGGAGTTTATCTACCATAACTGAAATAATGGATCTATTCATTGAAAATGATCAGAATTTTGACAGGAGTTCAAAAGTAAGGCATGGTGTTAGAGATGCTCTATCTGTTTATGAAGAACTTTTAAGAGAACAACGCAAAAGAAAAAGGTAAACATTAGATGCTTTTGTCACAAAAAGGCAGAACACTGAAAACGCGGAAGGCTAACTAAATATGACTGACTTAGAATTTTATTTGTTTTTTTAAGAATATTTGTTTTTTTTATTTATATTTTGTTTTTATTTTTGCAAGAAATAATAATGTGGTATTAATTTGGGCTTTAAGAAATAAATGCTTGGTTTTATTTTTATTAAAAAAAACATAATTTTTAAATTTAATACCTAACCAATTTCCTAGCCATCTTTCCCTAACCCCAATATTTACATGTAAAGATAACCTCATTTAGCGCTGTTTCGCATTACGCTCTACTTTGAATCTAGAGCTCGTATTCACTATACAGTAACCCCCGCGTTAAGCGGGGTCTTACTGTATAGTGAATACGAGTTCTAGATGAAACATAAGGAACTTCAAAGTAAAACAAGCAATTCGGAAGATTTTACCTCAGCGCCAACAAAGGAGAAAGAAACACTAGAAAAAAGTTGGTTGGGTTTTGTGGCGCAAGGTCCAAAAGAGGGCATGCTGCTCCAAGACTAAAATTTTTATTTTACTTTCATTTTTTTATTTATTCATTCATTTATTTATTTAAAAAAAACCCAAACATTAAAAAACAAAATTATATATAATATTGTATATAATATTATTAAAATTTATTTGCCTACATATAATTACAATAATAAAACGTAAAATATAAATTAGATAAAATTTAAAAAACCTATAGTCCTTAAAAAGGCAAATAAATTTCTGTGGGGTGGTTCCCCCAGCAAATCAAATGTTAAAAAGTTAGTAAAGCATAAGCATTGGTTGTTAAAATCATGACATGAAATTAAAATATGATGAATTGTATATGGTTCACAACATGTTTCACACCATGGAATTAATTCCTTTAAAAACAAATGTCCGTGTGTGAAACGTGTGTCCGATACGAAGGCGAGTCAATTTGACATCTGCTCTTTGTAACGGTAAAACAGATGATTGAATGAGGTATGGGAAGATGGCACGCAATTTGTGACCTGCATATTCCATAACTCCTGCCAGAGAGAGTTGACAAATCTTTTTACAGAAAAAAGGAAAGATACTAATTTCTAGATGCTAATTTAAGATCCAGCATAAATTATTCGTTTTAGAATTGCCGTTTTTAAATGTTTGGTTGGGTTTTGTGGCACAAGGTGCCGTTTTTAGAGAACTATTAGCAGCGTAAGAAGAGTCACAAGCTCACCAAGTTTGTAGTGTGTATTCTGAAGAGTAATGAAAAGAATCACTGTTAAAAGGCATACGGCAGTCGTATTACTAGTAGAAGCAAACTAGTTGTTTGCTAAAAAAACGTGTGGAATGTGTTTGGTCGTGTCAAGTAACTAAATAGGCCACAAAGTTATTATAGCTGATGTTTCAACTTTATGAATTTGCAGAATTTTTCAAGTATTTTTCATGCGTATACTACATACAATATTTTGAAATTAGTTTCATGTAAATTAATCAAATATGCAAGTGCCTATACACCCAAGGCTAACATACATGGTTAAGCATGCATTCGTGGAATGAACTGAATGCACAACAGGAATTTGCCATTTAGTAAAACATAACTTTATACAATAAGACTAAAGTAATACTATATTTCTTCACTTATTATGATATAAAATACATTAAAATAAAAAACTGGAATTTACCTGATGATGTACATGGCTGATTCGGATCGAAATCATCATCTACAATGTCATGATAAATGGGCGAAGAACTGGGATCTGAAAGTTTTCAGAATATAAGTTCGAAGAAAATTTGTCATTCACATGTTAACTGGCAATACTTTCCATAGTATGCTTAAATACATTTATCTGATAAGATCAGTATAAAAAAGTATGAAAGATTCTTAGTATAAATTTTTCTGACACACACAGGAGATATATATACTTGATAATTATAGACCTGAACTTTTCATAAAAATGAATGTATAAGGGGAAATTGTTTTATAAATTAAAGTCATTGCTAAAAATTGCCCAATCTGTAAAAAATTCAATTTATGGAGGAATAAAATTACGAATTTTCCTTAAAAAGTTTACTTTATTATTCCAAATTTAATGAATGGTTTAAGAAACCAGAAGTCTTATTTCAAAAGAATCATTGAATATTTTCTCTAATATTTCTAATCTATTTTCTTCTAATATTGCAATTTCTTCCTTCTTATCTTAATTTTATCATACGGTTATTGATCGAAAATAATTGGAAAGTTCATTGCAAAAATCATTTCATATGCTAATCACTTTTGCCACTTAATGTTCAATTTTGCTCACAAGTTTTTATCAGATTACAGCTAACAATAGATTCCCCATACTAATATAAAAATCCAAACTCAAAGGGGAATTCGAAGACAAAAACTGTTAAACCAAAGTGAACTATTCAGCTGCTTTTTTGGTTCATTTCTCCAATTAGTGTTCATAGTTAAAAAATTCCCTTATGATAATGACATTCCAGCCCCCAGAATATCACTCTGTACATAAAAACTACCTTCAATATTTTGACAGATATTAAACTAATCTTCGCAATTGAACAAAGTCAAGAGTGAGTTTATCTAAAGAACTTTAAGAGGGAAAGAGTATGGTAATACATTCATTAACTTCAACAAAGAAATATTCTGCTGCACAAAAAGTTCTTTTGGATATTTTATATTCATATTAAGTCATCTTGATGGTTGTCTAAAAATTACTTTTTCGTACGTCTTGCTTTTAATTTTCCTAGGAAAGAATTTGAATGTTATTCGTTTAAGCATAAAAATTATATGTTATGCCCCCATTTGGGCGATTTCTCATAAACCCACTTTCAATCTTTGGAAAAGAAAAACAGTTTCCTAAAATTATGACCAAACATTGATTTTCTGATTATGGTTCTCCTTTGAAATTTGCACAAAGTGTTAAATATCGAGGTGTTATCTTAACCAAAAAGTATCGTGGAAAAAGCATAAAATTGCTTTCTATAAAAGATGAAAATATTAATTTTTTTATCGAATTGCCAGAAGCACTTTTGAGGTAAGCTACTATGTCAAAAATCGCGCTAAATTAGCGTACATATTTATTTTCAGTAACAAGAAAAAATGGTAAATTATGTAATTTTTCTAAAAAGAACTTAATATTAATATTTACAAAATAAAAATTTACTGACGAAAATAAATCAAGTATTGATATATCAGAAACTGACTATCCTATTAACTTCCTTTAGTTGAAATTTGGCATTGTATATCTGCGACAAGTTTATCATGCTGTGGCTGGTACGAGCTTATTGCAATGCATAAATACGAAATTAAATGTTCTTCTGTTAAATGCGACCAATGCTTGTTTTTGTTCATGGTTGAAAACGCAGATTCGCAAAGATACGTCTATCCAAAGTATGATTTCAAATACAAAATCAATTTGGGAATATTTGGAAACGTTTCCTCAGAAATTAATTTCTAAAAATCAGTATCGCTAAATATGGTTTGGATTTAAGAAATATATCGCATCTTAATTTAATAATTTCTTCCTCGACCAAGACTGAAGTGGTATCTATTAAATGTCCTATTTTTTCAGATACTCCATCAATGTTGACATTTTCATTAAATGGAAATATCATAAAATTGTGTATTTCTTCCAACTTGAATAAGTCAGTGAATCTTTTTTCAAATTTTTCAAACAAAACAAGTATTAAGCGAAATTTTCGAAGTCTTGGTTTGGATTATTGATGCATTCTTCCTCCATTTTTTTGAAGTTTCTTAATTCATGTTTTCTTAATTGAGAGGCATACCTTTCTAAAGTTTTTTTGAATGTTTTAATCGCACTCATCATGTCAGTTTTAGGTTTTAAATCGTAAATCTTTGCACAGTTTTGCATTTTAAAGCGTAGACTGTAGTAAATTTTTATTTTAAATAATTCATCGATTCTATGTCATAAGTCATAAATTAAATTGTTAATATCCGAGGTCATTATCGGGATGGTCACGTGGACAACCTAAAATGTCTTCGCTGACTACCACTCGACCGCGGTTGACGTCTTAACCGCCGCTGTACTATACCATTTCATACAGCTGCCGACATGTTCTTGCTAAAATTGTTAACACAAAATTTGACAAATATTCAAAGGAGAATTCCTTTATAGTATAACTATATATAGAATTTTAAGCTATACCTGCACCCCCATTATCTAGCTGTTTAATACGCCATAAATTCTTGTGATTATAAAGAGGACTATTCAAATGAGATTTAATGCGCTTTTTTATAGATAGTAGAAAGATGAACAAATTTGGCATTACTGTGTGTTTTTTAATAACTATACTAACATTTGTTATTTTCAACAGCACGAATAGAATACAGTTTTCAGGCAGAATTTTGCATCTTGTCGTCAAATGGATCAAGGATAATGGAACAGAATCACCAAAATATCTTACTCCTTCTGATTCTTGAACATTTTAAACAGAGTATTATCAGCACGAAAAAATCAGTGACTGAAACCCTAGAAAACTTAAAAATAGTAGAATTTAAACCCGTTTTGCTTATACTCATGCACATAACTGATTTCATGAAAAAAATATTTTTAGTCCCTTAAATAAATATTCCTTAAATTTACCTATCTGTGAATCTCTGTCACCATTCACATCTGTGAATACTTTTTTAAAGAGCTATTGAAAGTCCTTTCTTAATAAGCAGCTATGTGTGGAATGTTCCATCTCGCAAAGCTGAGCGCACCTAAATGATTTGTCCTATTGTTTACTTCAGACAGCATTCCTCTTAATTTTAAATTTTCACAGTATATATCTGGTCATGGTAATTTATAGGTTACTAGCCCCGTTTCAATTTAAAATCAAATAATTCTGGTGAATAGTCGTCAACAGTACCTCAAGATGTGAGGAACGTGTAATTTTCTCTTGCCCTACCTTTGATGACCCTAGATTAAGCTTACAGAACGAATTCAAAATGTCTGGCTTGATTTGGCCATTGAAGTAAAATTTTGACAACGCAAATAGCTCTTCCCTACTTTCGTCTGTTTTATTTTCGCATGCAATATTTTTTAAAGTAAACTTCTGTAAGCAACGTGTTAGAATCTCATCCGTGGCCAAAGATGTACAAGTGCTTAAAAATATGATAATTATCTTAGTTTGGCAATATATTGATTAAACTACACTGATTAGTATTATAGTTATTGGACCAAATTTCAATTTCCTATTACATTTATCTCTCACCCAAGTAATCACCCTCTGTTCTTAATAAATTTAAGAAAACAAGCACAATTTGATAACTATATTCTATAATGTTCCATAAGGAAAGTATGAATTATGTTTAAATATATATATATATATATTTATATATATATATTTATATATATATATATATTTATATATATATATTTATATATATATATTTATATATATATATATATATTTATATATATATATATATATATAATGCACATTTACGCACAAGATTAAACATACATTCAAACAATTAAAAAAAATACCATGTGTCAGTCAATGTAAGCTTACCTTGTTGGACTGGAGCTTCAGTGCTCACAATGTTCAAAGGTGCATCAAACTTTGCTGAAAAGTAAATTCCTGTTAATTTATAATCTTAAAGAATTAATACAAATCATTTATGAAGAGTTTAAACATTTAATTCAATATTGAAAACTATGTTATGTAAACTTTTTATGGGCAACAATTATATAATGAGAATATACTGTAACACAAAACAAAAAATATCCTTTACAGTTGGTTTAATACTTTCTGGATTAAAAATGTCATATAAATTAAAAAATTAGTTTTCTACTTGTAGCACTTATAAATTAAAAAATATTAGATTACTGTTTGAAGATTAAATGCGAATAAATATCTCATACTTAAATAGCAGATGAGAATTTTTACATTTTAAATTTGTATGTATACTTTATATATGAATTTTTTATTGATGATGCAAGTTCTGAGAAGTAATAAACTAAAAATTGCGAAATAGGGAGGGGGGAAAGGAAAGCATCTACAAGTGTATAAAATAAAAAAAAATCTATAAAATAAAAATTTTTAAAAATTCAGGTAATCACTATTTTCCTGTCCTTCAGTGTTTTCATTCCAGTATTTTTTTCTCCATCAATACTTGATCTTTAATTATCAATTAAGATTGAGTTCAGGATCTTGTATTTCTTAGAATTCAGGGTATAATTGTATTAGGTATTTTTAAACACGACCATTATCTTAATTTGACAACATGTATTGTACTCCGTATTTCTTAATAAGCATTATTATAGTCATTAGACTTATTTTCCTATTTCACACACATTTGGCTATAACGTAATCTTCCTTAACACTTAATAAATTTAGCAGTAAGCTCTGACGCTATTGAACAATATTCTATGTTTTACTATGAAATTATTCTTTATTATGTTCAAATCTTACTTATATATAATTTAAACATGAACCATTAAATACACATTTATTCATTTACTGACAGTTTTCGAAAAAGAAATTGGAAAGTCTGAGGCACAAAATAAGCTTACTTTGCTCTTCTGCTGGTTCATTGCTGATTGTCCATGATGCATCGAAGTAGCTGGCTGTAATTAAAATCCCATTAATTTATAATTCTTAAAAAAGTAATAGAAATCTTTATTGGGTCATATTTTATCAGTTTAAACTTTTAATTGAATATCAACATTAATATTGAACATGATATTTTAAGAGCAACAAATATTACGATATAAAAATACCATAGCATATTAGAAAAACTATTGTTATTGTTGGATTTAAAACTTCCCAAGTAGAGATTTTGCATCAACAAATAAATTGTTTTAATTTTGATTCCTCTGTAATTAACTCTATCAAGAATTAAATATAAATCATGCATGAAGATTTAATATGAATAAAATTTAACACTATTATGGTAGTGAGAATTTTACACTTTAAATTTGTATAGTGAGTTCATATATTTTTTTCTTAATACATCACTCTATTAACTATATAATAATTTAACTGGAAGAATAAGAAACTTAGAAAAATATAATAAAAGGAAAATATTATCTAGATTTCTTATTACAGAATTGTTAAACAATGGTAAAGTAAAATTTGTTAAGCATTTCATATCGACATTTCAAGTTTGGGAGCACCGAGAAGTACATATAAGAGATGTCCTTTATGAACATAATTTAAGCAATTTTAGAAATTTGATGGAAATAAGATTAAGGAAAAGTCTGAATTATGAATTATTGATATGCCCGATATTGGAATGTCATTGTTACTTCAGAATACCAAACGCGGGAGGAAAATTATAACTGATAAACTAATCTGCAGAAAAATCCAAGGCGCGGCTAAAGACAAATAATTTTATGCAATTTTCTCTATTGCTGATTGCAAGGACATGTTTTCTTTCATTATTGATATGAACGACACTCTAAATGAATCTCGAAAATTAAATTTTTTAACCACATTTCCATACTTATGGCGTAACAGTAGTTTCAGGCCGCTTCTCATAAGAACAGCAAAGTGAGACACCGTTCGACGTGGGCAGCGAGTAGGAAGAGCATTCTCCCTCCCTTGGTCACTGGAGCTCCAAGAACTGGGGACATGTCTACTTTAACCTTTTGAGTGCTGAAGAGTTTTCTTATATATATATATATATGCTAAAAGTGCAGAATGAAATGCGTAGTAATTTAATTAACAAAACAAGAGAAGCGGTATCGCGCTTCTCCGCATTTTTGGCACATAAGCGAAGCGCGATAGTGCTTCGCCGCACTCTAACGGTTAACTTGTGATTTCTAAAGCTTTCCTGTTTAGAAAGGAAGATGTTAGCTTGTGAGTCCATTCCACTAACAGACTGTTGCTCAAAAATTTCGAGGTGGTTGGTGATAATGGGGAATTTCAAATTCGTTAAAACTAAACTACAGTTCGGGGCTCGCCTGCATTACTTGGAACATTTAACATTATTGGAAAATATTAAAAAATTGTGCAATATTATCAGTAATTTCGCGAACCAGACTTCATAGACAATGTCACCATAGATAGTTTAGTCTAATTCTTATTTCATATTATTTTAGTCTCATAAATTGAATCCGTGTGGAAACACAGAATATTTTAACGAATAACTCTAGAATCAAAGTATTTTTATAACTGTGATCAAAGCTTAAAAGCAATTTAATAATGTTAAGAAAGTAGTACTTGATTGTAATATTTTTAAATCCTATATATCACAAAAATTTGCTTCTCCATTTACTGTTCGTTGCGAAAGCTAATTCTTGATTAATTGGTCCCTTTCTCAAAACACACTTGCACAATAATTTTTTATTATTAATAGTTTAAGAGGAACATTTTTTAAATATAATTTCTCAATGTATCATAGTCGATTTAGAGAAATTTACATGAGTTTTTCATTTTGAGACCTGATTCAAGGCATTCTTTGTCAGATGGAAGTGACGGAAAAATATCAAGCATATTTAACACACGAGAAAATGCAAGAGAAGCTTATTTAAAGTGAATTAAAATGTTTCTAAACCATCATGTTTTCAGCAGCTGACCTGCCAGCCAAATAATTATCACTCTGGCCTTCGGTGCAGCAGTATGTGGGTTCGAACTGATCAATACTTCGATGTTTGTGGTTGAACAATCTAACTGTTTGAACTGGAGGACATAGCGCTAACAACTCAGCTGTAAATTTTTCTTCTAAAATGGAAGATCACATATTTAGACTCTTGTTCTAAATTCCTATCCACTACAATCTTGCTGAAAATCTTGATTCACTAATGAATTTGCAAGTTGGCAGAACGAGTTGCTTATTCCTTTACCAAATCTTTAGCTTACTTATTATACTTGATTATGGGGAAACATTTTCTATATTTAATTGAAATGTAATGTCCTATTTTGAATTTGATACTTAAAATTTCTATGATAAAAACAAGTAGTATATTTTAAACATGAAATTTAAAAAATAGAAAGAGAAATTTAGAACTTACGTGGGTTTTCTTGCTGGATATCTTCTTCATAGTTTGTAATTATCCATGAATCACCTGCCTCTAAAAATTTAAAATCCAGTGTTCATTACCAATGCATTCTAATCTCATACAGCTTCAAAAAAGTTCTACTTTTATTTTGTCATACAAAAAAGTTTAAAGCATAGAAGCAATGAAATTTAATTACATCATGTTTAACGTCTTTTATAAATAGGTTTCGAAAATGAATATTTACTGACACTGTAACCCTACATCGAGAGCTGAAGTTCTTTTGCCTGAGCAAATCTAATATATGGAGTAGGAATATAAAATAGTTTATTCGCATTGAGGATTTGTCTATTGGTGAATTGCTATTTTATTCATTCTTGCACATTCGACTTTGAACAAATTGATTCAAAAGAATTACCAACACTTAGTTAAACAGATGGATAACAAACTAAAAAATGAACTGAAGATAAGGCACGTAGTAGTTACTCCAACTGTTAACTTTTATTTTGGAATTACATGCTACTCTTCATGACACACTAACAGCGTAACTAGATCTGAGCTCTTCACATAAGCAGAAAATTTTGCACAACTTTCTCAAAAATGCGCTTCTTAATAAGCTAACTAATCATTACAATTCTTCCCAGAATATAATCAGAGAAGACAGCTGAGAATTTTTACTGGACTGGAAGCATTTTTTTTTCTTTCTGAAAATTTCCATTACATTTGCGAATTATTTTGTTCAAGTCTAATAACGGCTGTTATAAAAACGAAAATTTTAGAGTCTTTATCAGTCTTTTAAAACTAAGCAGAAAAAACTAGCATTCCTACAGAACATTGAAAGTTATTTTGGATACTATGAATTTCATGTGAATCAAATTTCTATTTTTATGTAATTATCTTTAAACCAAATTCCAAAGAATATATTAACACTTAGCTGATATCTTTCGCACACTAGAATCAATACGACTAATCTGTCTAATCAGCAAAATGCTGGCAAGAGGCTGATAATTCAACTATTAGTTCACTAAAATGAAACGGAAATCGAATGCACAGCTATTAAAAACTAGTGTTTATTATTTAGTTGACATTTTGGAAAAATTTTGAAAAACTCTTCAAATTTCTAAATACAGAAAAATAGATTCGTTTAAAATTTTTTGACGTTTCCTCTGAAAATGCTACAAAATTTTTCTAAGCAACTGATTATCAAAGCTTAATTCGAATCTACTTGAACAAGATCTCTAGGTCTTGATATTTTTAACATTTCATATATGAACAGATGTAAGTTATGTTCAAGAACCTAACTGATTTTATATTTGTACATTTTCTAGCAGTCCGTTCTGCAAAAGGTTGTTATTCTAGCTTTTGTAAAGTGTTCAGATTAATGTTACTGGGACTATGTATATATTAACTATTAAATAAAAATTAATTAACTGTTTTATATGTAACCAGAAAAATTTAAGTGAATATATTTAAATTAACTCCAGAAGAAACTTTAATATAGAATAAAATAAAACTTACTGCTCTTTTTTTCAACTGATGATAATTTACTTTCTTGTCTGCCTGGAAAAAAAAAATGAAAAATGGAGTACCAGATTTAACCTGGAATATATTTGCACATTCTTATATCTATAAATGCTACCTTAAAAATGCTAATACTTTTCCCTTGTTGTCTAAACGCATTACAAATTT
>JAPDSC010037587.1:0-11624 GCA_026290005.1 Latrodectus geometricus
ATATATATTTTATAAAAAATCAAATAAAAAATTGTAATAACTTTTGGGAACTGAAGTTTCAAAAATATTATTTTAAATGATGTCTACTTTAAAGATTGAAAAATTTTGATGAATAGGAATCATTAGTAATTATTTCAGTTTTGAAATAACATAAAATATGTATTTATAATAAAACAATATACATGATATTGATTACAGGTTATCAATTTATTTTTAGAAGGAAAATCAAATCAACATAACATTTCCAAGCAATAGGGATTTTTACTTCCTGTACGCAGAAAGAATTTCATGTGTGTACTTTCATTAATGTAATGTTTGTATAAATCAGCGTAATAGCCCATCTGAACAGTTTTATAGTTCTTGCTCTCCCATTCACATTCACTGTAAATGTAGTTTTCCCACCAAGAGCACTGCTCGGCTAGGAAGTAGCACATACCTTTTTTGATACTTGCTGTAAAGTATTCATATGCTCTACTATGACTGCAAGCAAGGGAGGCAACTTCTTTAAAAGCTGTTGAAAAAGAAAATTAAAAATTTTTAAAAATGTTGACTATTTTCCAAAAAATATTTATTTAGTTTTGTTATGCTGCTTTCAATCAAAACTACTATACTGATTTTTAAAACTATTGGCATAGAGCTAAATAAGTGAACCCATTACATAGAATTTAGTTTACATTGGTAAAAAAAAGCTACTAAATTTTTTATCTTATAGCTATTTTTAAATTATTTATAATACTATTAATAGATTATTTTAAGGGAATTTTAAAATAATGACAATGAATGTTTTTCAGCAATTATATGAAAAACAATTTTAAGGAAAATTTATAATTAAATAAAAAAAATTGATGAGGGAAGTTATTAGACATTTTAGAACCATCAGGAAAATTGCCTTTCTGAAACATGTTTCGTCGATAGAGAGATATGTTCACGTGCCTCAAATGAAAACACCCGGAAAACCCCCAAGCAATATTCCGAAGGATGTGCATGCACAGAATTCAACATTGATTTCCCATTTTCAACATTATCTAGAATCGAATCCAGGAACTTACGCAACTAGGAGCACTGTCCTACTACTGGGCCTTAATTTATCAATTTGTCTAGTAGGGTAGAAAAGCCGAGTTAATTTTGCGATAACAGATAAAAAAGGAACTAGAGAAACGTATCAAAATAAAAAGCCATTTTTTATTCTTTAGTAGTAAAGAATTGTTTTAAAGAAATGTGAAATAATTTGAACATATGAAACAATTTCACCATAAACATTAGAACTGCTAGAAGGAAGCATGTCTAGCATTACTCTCAATTAATTTTGTTAATATTTTAAGAGAAAGACACCTTTTAATTAATGATATTTATTCTGCGTTATTCATTATTATAATCTAATGTTTATTCTATGAATAATGAACACAATTCATATTCTTCATCAAAATTCTTACTTCTAGATGAAATTTAATTTGGAAATTTAGAAAAAATTTCGGTTTTTTTTTTTCTCTATTTTTACAACGTCTTACAAATTTCACTATATTTAATTTTGGCAACAAACTAAGCATTTATATCTAAATATTTATAAAAATTATTAAAAATTAATGAAATTTATTCTATAGCTTTAAATGTATATTTTAAAATAAATATTAAAATTGAATACATGACTAAATTTAAAAAAAAATCTTTTATTATTTTAACATTTACTTAGTACAATGCACATTTTTTATTATAATATATTAAATCATAATATAATTAAATCATAATATATCATAATCATAATATAAAACGTATATTCAATTACAATACCTATATTTTTATTTCTTTATTTTAAAAGAATGTGCATGATTATGAATATTTTAAAATACATTCTTAAATTCGAAGAAAAAATACTTAAATGCATGGATTATTTTAAGTTCTACTTCAGTTTTTCTTAGCTACCATAAAAATTCAAATTTAAAGAAATCATATAAATACAAATATTAAGACATAAAGGGAATAATTTCAAATATAAAAGAAGAGCTTCGAATTTAAAAAGAGTAAAAATCATTAAAGAAAGAGAAATGATGCAAAGGAAAACTTCCCCTTCTTTTCTGCATGCTTTTGTATTTTTGAAAGAAGAAGTCAGTCGTTACAGAAGAATATTGTAAGAAGCAATGGACAGGTACTTCCGTGTTGTGCCACACGAGACGACTTCAATTGATTGATTGATAAACTACTCAACCTTCTTCTTTGAAACGCGTCAAACTAAAGCGCTTCTTTGTTAAGGTGTCACAAAGTTCACATACTTCGACATTTTTAATTATTTAAAAAAGATTAGGTGACGTGTTTTAATTTTTTATTAACATCAGCAGTTGTCATATAGAAAATTACATTAAGATGTCAATGATTTTTGTGCTCATTTTCATACATCAATTAAAGAAATGAAACATACATTCAATTTCAAGAAAAAAAAAAATCAGTTGACAGGTTTTTTTATTTTAACATATTCTAAACTTTAACGAATGATGGAAGAAAGTAAAATAATTAAAAATCCCTAATTTAATTCCTTTTTAATGAATCTTATCTGTATAAAATATTTCCTTGTGTATTAATTATTTTATTTTTTTATTATAAAGCTTTTGTTCTTATTCCTCTAGACGGATTCATCTATATTCATTGGCCTAAGGAAGTAATATATTCAATTAGTTTCGAATGTGTGTTTAAATATCTCATGCAAATAGATTCTGCATCATAGACTCAAACATGTGAAAAATAGGTATCTCAAACTATTTTTCTATCACCCTAACAACTTAAATATTTGAGAAGGGAATCTATAATCAGTTTTGAAGAAATTGTTTAAAAGAGGGAGATTTTTCCGTCTTTTAATTTATTGTTACAAGAAAAAAATTAACATTTCCATAAATATAATAAATATACTATCAAATATTAAAAGTTGCTTTTACAATTCATAATATAATTAAAACCCATTTAATAATAATGATAAAACGTACCGATATATAGCGTTATGTTAAAACTACAATGAAAAATTACACAGATTTTTTATTGGCTGAGATTTACGGTATGGTCACCCTTGGTGTGATTTTTCCACATTTAGGGATAAATAATATTTTTTGGCAACTCAACCAATTACGACCAATCACAGTTTAGGAATTCCGACTGATCAGGCAATATTTCTCAATATTCTGTTTTATTTTTAGACCTCGCTTTTTGCAAAATGGCGAGATATTTGGCGACTTTTTGATAAGTCGCCAAGGGTGACCATATAGTAAATTTTTACCTCTTTATTTCTTTATTTTTATCAATAATGACAAAGTTTATGAGATAAATTGAAATAAAAATTATTTACTTTCTTTTGGTCCTTTAGCTGCCACTCTAATCGCAGTCCAAATGGGTGAAAGGATTTGTAAGATTTCAGCTGCAAGAGATAACTTAGCTTCCCCTGCAGTTTTACATCCAGGTTGATCTTTACCTCCATTAGGATAAAAGTCAAAATGTCCAATAGGCTCAAATAATCCGAAACCTAGAATTAAAAATGTATTTTTACTATAAATTAAATACATTTATTTCCTTGTTTTTTACCTTTTAACTTAATTTTAATGAAAGAAAATCAATATTCTTTATAATGGAACCGATTCTCTATTATGGAGAACTATAGTTGTGAGAATTAAATATAGTAAACATGTTTGAACCCAAAATTATCGAGAGTTCTATTAAATTCATAACTCATGTAAAAAGTAATTTCCATTGAAAATTATTCTATTTTAAATTTATCAATATTTGTGTTTTTAATAATTTAGAAAGGAACAATTTTTTAGACACTTAAATATCATTGTTGTAATTCGTTATTGAAAATTTTGTGTTTACAATATTATTGATATGGTAATAATAAATATTATTTGGAAAGTTATATATTATTTCTTAATTTAAAAATTAAAGAACCAATATAAATTGAATATCACTTTAATAAATGGTTCCCTTTTAGTCTTAATTTTCTACAGATCTATCTTATCATAGAAGAGTTTTAAGGTGATTATTAACGTAAGAATAATAATTACCAGTCTACTATTTTAATCAGGAGCGAAAAACAAAGTTTTTCTGCGTTAAAAAACCAATGTGCTCAAATTGTATATCAAAATTTTAGCCATGGATTGCCATCTATTTAAATAAAGATCAAAATCATTTGTAGTTGACTTCTGATAGATATTCTCGAAATATGTATTTCTGTTGATATAACTAAAATTTATAAGCAAATATTTACTAAGCAGATATACTGACCAGATATTACTTTGTTTGCCCAATTAGTATGAATCACGTCTACGAAAAAAGCATCTGTTTTGTCTAATCTCAATTTCTCATCAACATCATTAAAATAAGGACCAGCTGGATCTAATCCTAAAAAAGGAGAATAACAATATAAACAAAATGAAAATGGCATTTTAATATGCGCGACATATAGATAAAACAAAAATTCGAAAAAATATTTGAATCAATGACAAAATCTTAGAAAGCTCAGTGTTTCACATAGTGGTATCTTAGACATTATTATCTCTCTCTCTCTCTCACACACACACAAATACATATTCCTAAGCTGTATAATTTGACATTGGATATATATCAATGGTTGAATTATATTTGCATTTTTCTTTTTTTAATGTTTACTGAAGTTCTTATTAATTTCTAATTTTTTAAAAAAAAAATTCAAATTGAATTTTCTGTTCTGTCGAATATATTATTTTTAATGTGCAAGGAAGTTTCTTACGACCTATATTTGCCACTGTTGCATAATCTAATCCCAAATTTGTTTCAAGACAGTTATTCACTATTCTCATGTCACATACGGGATTTTTTTTTTGTATGTAATATAATATTTTTTTTTACTATTAAATGGGATATTTTTCCTTATTTTTAGTTGTAAAAGTCAGTAAATATTTTTTGTTACATTTATTGATATTAAATATATATATTGTTTTATTCAGTAAATAACAAATTATAATTTCAGTCAGCAAATTAAGCATCACCTGTTACTTAGATTAAGAATTACCTATTACTTAAGGCATTACTTGTTACTTAAATTAAGATTTACCTATTACTTAAAGCATTACTTGTTACTTAGATTTATTTTGTATTTTGTGATAAAATATTTATTTTTAAACATACTTGTATTATTCTAGACTAAATTAGAAAAATGTATGTTGAATATGAATATACCGTTCGAAACAGATGATCAAAATAACAGTTTTTAATGCTTTCTCTCTCTATTTGTTTTAACACACATATTGTTGTATCATGTAAACTCTAAAGTTAAATTATTTTTCTTATCATTGCTTCACTCACACAATATTATAAAAATTACCAGTTATTCGTCCAATCTTCATTTTCTTATCTCTCTTCAATAACCACTTTCCTGCAAAACCAGCTCCATGGGAACCCAAGCTATGTCCAATAATATGGACATCTTGTGCTTTCAAATGAAACTCTTCCTACAAATAAACATTATATATATCTTCACAAAAATCTTAAAATTGATAGTTGTTTTTTTATATAATTGTTCAAAGATTGTTTAGAGGAATACATATTTTGAAAACAATTATTTATAATAAAGTAAATTATGATTACATATTTATTGACATATTTTGAAAATAATAAGCGAAAAATTTAGTATAAAGTACGCATATAGTATAATTGGTTACTAATGATGTAATATATGGATAGCTAATGGATTGGCTAATAGGACTAACCTAACTGAACATGGGGAGTGAAAATCTAGGGAATTCATCTAGGTTTTCACTCCAATAAATTATTGGAAAATATTCAAAGAAAATTTCATTGAATATTTTTTGATCAATCATTGAAGAGAAAAAACATTTGATTGCGCAATTAGAGCGTATATATATTTTCTTATATCAGTAATTGGTACTGGTTTGCACATGATGAATGAAAATGACTGATTTGATCTTTCTCATAAATTTCCGTTATGTGTTATGCGACAAATATTTCAAAGATGTTTCCTAAAGTTACATTTTCTATGTTTTTCAAGAATTTTAGAAGATTATACCAAGGAATGTATTGAAATAAATATAGTATAAATAATATTTTTTAATAATGACGATAATTTGTTTATTGGTTTTTGTGTTAGTCACTTAATTTCTTAGATGATTCATGCAAATAACTTTAAAATAAAAATTATTCTAAATCGTACATGTGACGATTGTTGTATGTACATATATGTGACTTGGTCTAACGTTTAGAATTTCCATAATTAAATAAAATTCCTATATTAATATTTTCACAATTATAAATATTGAAAAAACGCACACTTATAAATATATTAATAAGTATATTATCATATGTATAATAATAAATGAAGATTATTTTTAAGTGAGAAAATATATTATAACTAAGTAAACAAAGATTCAGAAAATGTTTTAATTAAATTGTATTTTCATAATTAAAGAAAAAAGAATGATGTGATATAAAAAATAGTACAGGAATACGTACTATAAGACGCATTATGAAAATTCCTATTTCTTCTCCTACGACTTTGACATTTGCCACAGCCTGTGCGTACAAGGGACCATCGCCTGCTGACCAATCAACGATGAATACGTTGCATTTTTCTTGTTTGATCAGTGCGTCTTTCATTTCCTATTGTTAACGAAGAATGATGTAAATTAATATGAAACCAAACTCTGATAAAAACCTTTATTAAATTTATCATATTATAATTAAGAAATAAAATTTTTATAAGGGAATCGGGGTTGAAATTATACCTGGATGAAATTATTGGACATTAAAAATATTAAATTGCATTTTGAAATAAATGCTTCTCAAAGCACAATTTTAAATAAAGCTCTTTAAATTTAATTTGGAAAATTAAGAGTGAGAGTATATACAAATAACAGCTAAAATTTCAATACTACTTACATATAATATTAAATAAATCCAAAGTAAGATTAAAAACTCATCAATTTGTCTACTATTGAAAATATCTGAATATAAAATTTAGTACATGGTGATTTACAGCATTGTTTCGTATTTTTGATAATTATTGAAAAAAACAAAAAACAAATATACTTAGTTTTTATTAAATTCTTTAACAAAAGTTTTATTTTAATAATATATTAAAAAATATTAATTCATTTTGAGTGATCAAAAGACAAGGAACTCCTTTTTTTCTCTTCTTGTATCGTATTTTAAATATTAATAGTTTTAGGTTAAAATATGGCGATTCTTAGTTGGTGCCATTCCTGCTTGCGCTGAATACTGTGCTGGTATGGTGGCCAAAACATAATAAAATTGCATTGAAGACAATATAAAAATACTTAATAAATCAAATAAAATGCATAAAATAACTTGTCAAGAATTAAGAGGGCACCCTCAAGTATAGGCAAATCATTATTTTATTTAATTGTAATGAAATTAACGAATATAAGTTTGCATAAGCAGTTGAGTTTAAATGTTTAGGCGCATTGTAAAGACTTTAAATGACATAAAAATTAAAATGAGAAAGAGAATCAATATGGCTAACAAATATTATCATATATTGCGAAACCGGATTAAATATTAATACTAAATAACAAAATAAAGATATTACACAAAACTAATAAATCCAGTTGCTTTTTGACTGGAAATGTTAGGCAATTAACAAAGAAGACAACGAGAAACTGATGAAATACAAAACAAAAATCTGAAATTGGAGAATAATATACAATCGTGAGCTACAATCAAAATATAACCTAACATAATAAAAGTGATCAAGAGTTACCAAGTAAGATGACTAGGATATGTATTTCAATGTAAAAATGAAAAAAACCCTGTTAACTTCCTAAATTCCAGAGGGGAAAAGCTAAAGGATAAGATCGAGAACTACGTGGATTATTAGATTGTAATAATAAATGAAGGACCTGGAAGCTAGCAAATAAAAAATATATCATTGAATAGATCAAAATGATGTTAGCTAATTGAGACGGCCTTGTCTGGCAATTTACTGGCAACTTACTGCAGTACTGATTTTTCTATTGTAGATATTTTTTTTTATCCATATTTATGCAATAAGGCAAGACAATCAAAAACATTTTGGTAATGTCACAACTTGCAGTTTTACGTAAATTGAAAAATTTTGGGGTCATGTACTGCTTAAAAAATTTACATTTCAGAGCTTTTTTCGTTAACAGTATAAATGTAAAATAGTTATGATGTTAAATTTAATAATTACCTCTGCCCAAGGAGCATTGCCACCCATATATCCATGAAGAATAAATTTAGTCTTTAATTCTGGATTGAATTTCGTATTGTTTTTTAAGCGGGAATCAATATTTCCATTTGTAATGATTTCAGCTTTCTTTTTATTATTTGGTGTAAACAACCGAAACTGAGTAGCAATCTTTTCTCTACTGTTTGGTTCCAAAAAGACAAGTTTTTCTGCAGCCAATGTGTCAACATTTCTTTCAGACTGAAAACTCTCTGCACGAACATAAGATTTTTGCACGTTCTGACCTACAGAAAAATTGTGTTAATAATTCAGATATGCAGTGCAAGTAATATACATGTGACATAATATTATATAAAGGTTACTCTTTATGCTGAATGTTATCTATTAAATACAATAACTAATAAAGTTTTATTAATAAAGATATTAAAAAGTTAACAAGACAAAAATTTTCCTGTAAGTTAATATAATTAAGATTTAAGGAAAAATACAATTATACAATTGTAATAGATTAATATGTATGATGTGGAAATATTATATTTTGTAAATTTTCTTTCTCCTATTTTCTCACGAGGAGAATTAGATTGTAACATTTTGCAGTAAAATAGATTCAATAAACACTTACCAATATATGAGAATAATAGAGAAAAATATTGATTAATTTATAATAATAATTTTTATTTTTAGATATATTGTAAAGCAATACACAAACTTACCGTTTTAAAAAGGCTTAAAAATATGATGCAAAATGTATATTGCCTCTATTTTCAGGTAAGCGGTTTTGAAGTTTTTTTTCTTAATAATTTCATGAGCAATTTTTAAATTACGAAAATTTATATATTTATTACATAAATAAAACTACATGAAATACGTTTAAATATTTTTTTAAAAGGAAAAAATTCTCACTTACCACCTATTTCTTATAAGTCACTTTTGATTGTAAAAACTTAATTTAATTTTCAGAGGAGTTTCTAAAAATATAATTCCTGACCTAAATAAAACCTATTAAAGTACTTTATAATATCCAAAATTAAGTATACTCGTACCTTTAACATCATCATAAATATTTATTTTTTGAAATTCCACATGTTTAAAATAAAGGATAAAGAATGAAACTCCAAGGAGGGCATGTAAAGAAGGAGACATAATTAAAAGTAAAATTCTGATAAAAATCTTCATTTTCTATGATTTATTTATTATTGATAAACCATAGGAAAAATACAGGTGTTCTAGTTGATAATAAATTACATAATTCTTATTTTCGGAAAGATTTATCATGATAAATAGAAATTATTTAGTTAAATTTTTTTCTTTTAAAAACTAAAAACAAATAATGGTGGTATTATAAGAGAGACTTATAAGTACCCTGATATTTCAAAATTTCTGATTAATCGCATTATAGGATCCTTATTACACAAAAGATTTGTTTTCTTTTTCTATTGTTTGATTTTTCTATTGTTTAATAGACAATAATTGGATGTATGCATAATATGGAAAATTGGATACTAAAATATGAAGTAAATAATTTCCATTTTACTTGTTATTTTATTTAATACGAAAAGCATAGGGACAAGATAATGAAAATCATCTCTTTTTATGTTAGAAATAAACTGTAACCCTTTAATAAACTTTAATTGTTTTTTATAGAACAGTAGAATTTATGTCGTTAAAATTTAATCCATATTGCCTCATAGATTCAGAACAGATCATAATTTTTCACTAAAAAATTATGCCAAAACCACCATCTTAAATTAACATGTTCAGAGATTTCGATTTATTTTTATAATAATAAAAAACTGTTGAGTAAAGTTTTAAGCATAAATGATATTTTTCCGAATGAAATAAAAATAATAAAATTTTTCTCTATTTGACTTAATACGAAAGGCTTACATTATATAGCCTTTTTTATTTAATAATTTATATTAATTCCTTGTAGATATCATATTTATTATTTTGTATGGCTTCAAAGTATTAAATTTTTAAATGTTAAAAAAATTTCATTTAATTTTAAAAATACAAATATTTGTATGTGTTGTTTGGAACTGTACACTGTAACAACTCTTCCCACATTGTTTGTAATATCTATGTAAATTTTACTTTTTTAAGCAAATTGCCTCTAATTTGTTTTTTAATCTGTTATTTGAATTAATTGTCTGACAATGGCAGCTGTAAATGTTCATTTATTAAATATGGTTTGGTAGATTTTTCTCTTGCATTTAACATATGAATAAAAAATTAAAGTACACAAGGTATTTAATACTCACTGTTACCACCAACATAAATGAAACTGTTCAATTAAATTTAAATGAAAACTACCGAAGAATTTATTTTGTTTGAGAAAAGTCCTAAGCCTATAGCAAATTAATTCTTATTATTTTCTATCACTGCAGCTGTTTTCTTTAAAATAAAAACAGATAATGTATTTACGAATGTCAATATATTTTGCTACTTAAAAAATTGCGCTTAAAGTTCTTGTTAATGAACAAAAAAATACATTGAGCATAGTATACTTCTGAAATTTAAAGTTTGTTATGACATTAAAAAGTTAAAGATAAAAATTTATTTAATATAAAAAAATTCTAGTATTGTTTTTAAATTTTCAACTATATAATTATTTTTTCGCTACTTAAATATAAAATTTATTCTATAAATCTTTAAGTGCTTATGATTTACAATTTGGACTGGAAGATAATTAAGCTTTTTAAATTCTTATCTTAATTTCTCAAGCTATGGTTGGTATTTATTAGTTTTTTCGAGATAAGTCATCTAGATTAAATTTGAAATCAATGAACTAGTAAGAAATTCATTTTCGCGCATTACTTTCAGTTTCATTGATATCATAGCAATAAATGTTAAAAATTAATATGACTGTTAGTTACAAATTGTAAGCTCTGTGATTTTTTTAAATTTTGAAGGATAAAATTTTTTAAAAAATAAATTTCATAATCATACTAATTTAAAAGCAAATACTTTTTACGTTTATCAGAAAAACTGACAGTTATAAAATTGTTTAATTGTTGATTCAATGAGAGAAAAATGCAGCTGTTATAAAACAAAAATAATTTTAAATGTACTTTTTATCAGGATTGTTTAATTTTAAAAATTATTATTTAATTTGAAATTTAATAAAGTAATAGTAATTTTACATGAAAAATGAACTTCGTAATTATAAGCTTATACAGACATTATGATTTTGGGAAAATAAGGAGAGTATTTAAGGTGTTATAATTTTTCAATTAAAAATCATCAATGAGTAAATACCTAAAGATAGCATTTAAAGAATGAAAGGAAGCAATTTAAAGCTCATGGTGCTGCCATCTATTGTTTAAGCAATTAAAAATACATTCACATCTCTATTTGTCGTTAGAAATATCGGTTCTAACGACATCATCATCGTAATGTATCAAATCATACATTACGGTTTAATATCAAT
>JAPDSC010037593.1:0-25963 GCA_026290005.1 Latrodectus geometricus
TGAACTCAAAAAACTGAACATAAACTATTCAGTTATCAGTTCTGCTAAAATCCTATTGAGTTAATGCAGTATAAAAGTTTCATTATAATGTTTTATCCAGAATATAAAAATAATTTAAAAATATAATTCATGCTTATAAGAACAAAATTTCTTCTTAAAATCACTATAACTTTAATAACAAAATGAACTGGTTCATTATAGAAATCCACTGTATCAATGGGAGTAAAAATATTCTGATACATTTCATATGACACACTATATATACAATAATCATTATGCTGTTTTTCTTTTTCTTTAGATGAAAATAGCAGCTTTTAAAAGTAAAAGAAAAAGTAGATACAAGAACAAACGAAAAATAAGTTATTGAGTTTGGAAGATTTTAAATGATCAAAATTTTCTTCTCATGAACGATATTTACAACCTTAATCACTCAATCATTTTAAAAAAATATATATTGCAAACTGAAATGCACATATTCAAAGCCACATAAATTGAATATACAGAGCATATTTAATGAATAATAAGATGAAACACACAAGACGGACAAGTAATTAAAAATCTGATTTTTTTTAAAACATTTTTAACACTTCATGGTATTTTAAGATAGATAACTCTAAAAAGATGAGAGACAATTGCATTTTAAATCCTGTAAAAATAACTAAACCAACTTTGATATCATGTATAATCAGAAGCTCTTTCATTGTTATATTTCATTTTCAGTGTTTTATTACTTCCATTTTTTAAGAAATTTTACAAAGAATTTTGCTAGAATAATTTGACATTAGTAATAGTTACCAACCTAACATGAGTTATCAACAGCATTGCTGACAATATATAACATTTTCAATATATGACTTTATATTCATAGTTAGACACCAAAATTTCATTATAAATTTTATATTTTGGTATTAATAAAATGCACAAACTACTAATTGACAGGTTTTTTTTTTTTTTTCCAAAGCTGAGCAATTAACTCAAATCAGTTACATGATATGAGGTGTTAGTGTTATTTGTAATTAATCAAAACAGTTTATTCTTAACCAAGTAAAACAACATCCAAAATGCAAGCACTGTATATTTTAAAACTGAATCATTCTTATTGGTTTGATTATTTTTATAAAAAGTCCACTCTAATATAAAAACAAAAAATTTTTGGATTTACAAATTTCATAGCAATTATAATGCAACACATACACATTTTCGAAAATAACTTTCAATTATTAAAATATAAGCTTATAATTTAAATTTTATTGATGTTGTTTTTAAAAATATGGCAAAACATATATTTTATGGAATATTTGGCAAGATCCAATCAAAAAGACCAATAAACCTGATAAGATTCTAGTAAATAATACTTTCCACAGTAATAGCAAGATAAAATCAAAAATAACAGTTACTTAAAATAACTTAATTATTTTTATAACAAGGCTGTTCAACTGCAAGTGACACTTAAAAAATAAATATGGTATAAAGGGCCATATAATAAAACACCTGCAACTTTATCATTCAATTTTAACAGATGGATATAACAGATGGAGATTTAACAAGGAAACAATATGTTGGTATTATTATTTTAACTCATTGAAAAATATCAAATTACATAAAGGTAATGTTGGTTTTCATTAACTAATGTATCATTATTAAATTTAACATTTGTTATTGGTAAATTAAGCAACTGAATGGCTAAAAGAAACATCTATATTTTGACTATAAATTGCCTGTTGGAAAAGCTGCTTTTACAAAGATACATGCTTCCTAGCACTAATCCCAACGTAAGACTTACACTTTGAATGTTATGATATTCTTCTGGTAACATCTTGAAACAAGTCCAATCCAGTTTCAGTTCTTCCTTCACAAAAAGTATCTGATTACAAATCACACAATTACAGTAAAAAGACTGCTTTGCTTTTTCTCAACTGAAATTGTAAAGAGCTGAGTAATGATTAAAATCTTTTTATCAACTTTTTTTAAGGTCTAATTTTTCTGCAATTTTGTCAATATATTTTATGTATGGTAAATTTGAAACTTTCTTAACATTCTTTACTTTTTCAAAAAAACTCATTACATCTTGGAAAAATTAAAAAATATTTTCCTGAAAGATTTGAAAACTGAGTTTTATTTCTTAAATCCATTTATACATCCAAATAGGTTCGTAATATTTTGCTGTTTTTCTTGTAGCATTAGATTCAATTTGTTAAGATGAGATGTCAGGTTTGTAAATAAAACAAATTCGGCTAAAAAATTAAACATCTACTGTATCCATTTCGGCCTAAAAGTCATTTCATCACAAGATACAGAACAATTGGCCCCTTTTATAATATCAGTTATTTTAACAACTTTCATGACATTCATTTGATGGGAGGATTTTCCATAAAAGGCCTCTCAGCGAACAATGCAATGTATCACAGGACAACTGATGTCCTCCAGAGTCTAACTTACTCAATTTGAGTTCCTATCATAGCTCTGGCTCTATCAGTGACAATTGTGAGAAATATTTATTGAATTTCTCATAATCTGACACCACACTTTAATTTATAGCATCAAAAAAACTCATACTCTTCGTTATACCATGGAGAGGAATAAGATCGAGCATCTCCTTTGCTAAATTAGTTTTGAATAGTAATTTAGGTAAAAATTAAAAGCTAACTATTGTCAGACAGCTCAGTATTTCATCCAGGAATAGCAAAAAATTCTTAATAAAAGTACTTAACAAAAAGTTTTTTTACTTTGACATGTTCCAGTGCTACTTACTTCTTAAGAAGTTGAAATATTTCATTAGTCATCAATGTCAGATTTTTAAAAAATGTTGTTTTAGTTTTTTTCTTATAGTCCATAATTGACTCCCTAGTATATTTATGAACCATTTATTTTTGTATAGCTAATGTAATTTTGTTTCATATTATATTCTTTAGGAGCCCATAGTGTTTGTTTACAAACAATGCACTGAAATCTAATATAATTTGTCAATAAACAGTTTGATTCTCAATGTTCCATATAGACTCAATGTTTTTTCCTCTTTCAATGTTCTAACATACGGGGATGAAAAAAGAATTTTTTTTTAAATTCCTGTGTCCTTTCATATAAGAAACAAAGAGTTGATTTTGCCACCATAGTTCTTTCTCATCAAATGTTTGATAAAAACATGTCATTAACTATTATTCCCACAATGTCTAAAATGCTTGCACTTGTCGCTTCATTATTCAAGAATGAATCAAATTCTTAGGATTATATAAAAAAGAAATCAAATAAAAAATTCAAGTAATTAATAATAACAAAAACTTATTGTCAGAAATGAAAGTTAGCAAAAAAGAGATTCAAAATTTTAGTTCGTAAACAGGATTTAAATTATCATTGTGTCTATAGAGTAAGGGTAGAGACTAGCCATTAGTTTGTAAAAATATGAGTGTTTGTAAATAAGAAGTTCATAAAAATGAGTGTCTAATTTAATACAATTTAGACTATCATTCTGTTATCAATATAACATTTCTTTAACTTTATTTTATGAAATTGTGGTTAGAAAACAAATATCGTTGATAAATTTGATACAGTGCTTTTCCATTGCTTCAGTAGCTTTATGCTTTTTCCTGTAAGATCATCAAAGTCAAACATAATTTGTTGCATGTAATTAATAATTAGGAGAGTGGTCACATTTTCCCTCACTGGCTTGAGGACACATCCATGCTAATCTGTGATGTCCAAAGTCCTTACACTGGTGTGGCATGAATGTAAAGAGGAAGCAGCCAGCATAGACATGATCTCAACATCTGACAGTGGTTTAAAGTATGGGTGAAAATGCACTTTAGGTCCCCTACTCTGTCAATTTGGCGAAAGTGTGCTGTGGGTCCCGTACTTGGCGGGTTTTCAAAAACGCTGTTGCCATGGCGATAATGGAATAAGATTTTTAACGGTTTTAAACTAATTAGCAACCAATGAAAATGACTGATTTTTCAAACTGAAACTAATTAACGACCAATGAAAATGCTAAAAGAAAAAAACCATTTAATGAGCATGCGCGAAAAAACGCAAATTATTTCCTACTGAGGTTGCCATAAAGAGCTCATTGGGTATAAAAACGTCCGGTTTACCACGCTTGGTGCATTTATCGCCAAGTTGGCAGAGTAGGGGACCTAAAGCGCAGATTAACAAAAGTATGAAGTATTTAGTGATTTGTCCAAACCCATTATTCTTAAGGTAAAGTCTGGTGCTCTCCTGCACTGCTATCTATGTATGCCCCGAGAGAGAAACTCTAGATTTGAATTTTAGAAACCTATAGATTTCAATATGTTCATTTGCAGCACTATTTAAAAATGCTTGATGTATTTAGAAACTTTATACAATAAATATGCCTATTTTGAAATACTAAAGAAACAATAGCAAATGAGACTCTTCTATTTGTATTCTTTAGTGTATAAATTACAATTGATGGAAGTGTATGGTTGATTTGCTTTTGTATAAATCAGTATTCCTACTCTTGATTAAGATGTTTCTAAGCCCTTCATTTGTATATACCTACTCACAATTCATGAAATGGTAAGGAACTTTATTCATTGTTTTTTGACATAAAATATTTTTTAAGTTTTAACTTCAGTTTTACTTTAATAAATATAGTAAAAATTACAGTTATATACTGTTAGTGCTCAGTAAATGAACATTGCCACAAACATCATATAAGTTATTTTTTTGACAAGAGTTCCTGATAAAAATTCATTTCTGTTGTTAAAATTGCTAGATGCCATTTTATGCTTTTCTTAATGGTAAGTATAAATTAAAATTCTTATGTTGGATTTTCTCACTTTGGTGATACCAAAATGCTGAATTGCAGCATGGATTTATATTGTTTAGTTGTAGTAGCTTTAATGTATGTCACATTCAGATGTGAAAAGTATAAATTTTGCTAATTCTTTATTATTAACATTAAGCTGTTCACCTGTACCAAACTATCAGTTTTTGAAAATTCAAATGTTGTTTATAGTAAAGTCTAAATTACTAGCAGGGGGGGGGGAATGAGTCATGAGAAAACCATACAAATCACAAATTTGATTTACATCTGGTTAAATATGTATTGCATGAAATTAAATGGCCGAGAATATTAATAAAAAAACCTCAATGGATATTGTAAGCATACAATCTGGTATAGGAATAACTCATGTAAATATTTCTATTTTATAATTTTTTTTTACAAATTTATTTCACTTTGTCTCCCATTTAAAAATCTCTACAAATAGAATCCTTATTTTGTTTGTCCACGGTTGAATTGTAATTTAGCTAATTTTTTGGAATTCACAATTAATGGTATCTCGTGGTCCCATAAATAAATAATTTTTCATTTGGCCTGAGTAAATTTTTGAATAGAAAGTTTTGGTGAAAAGGCAAAATTCTGACAAAATAATTAGTAATGTTATTTGGAAGATTTTATTTTATGGAGGCTTAAGTAGTTTGGTATCAATTGAAACCTTTATTAAAAATCAATGTATGCAATTAGAAATATTTTGTTTGGCAATTTCATGACTTTACTCTCACTGATTGGTGATATTTTGTTGTATTTCTTTGTTTATTGGGCAACCTGGTTCTTATGATGTCATAGAGAGGAAAAATAACAAGAACTGTGAACAAAATTCTATTTAGTAGCTCTAGTGTTTATGTCTTGTGAAGAAATTTAGAACATTTTGTCCCATTTTTTTTATTTTAATATTTTTTTTAAATTTTTAATATTCCAAAAATATATATTCATGTTTTTTATTTATAAGATTTAAATTCATTATCAAATGTAAATGCTTTTTTCAGGAATTTATAATGGCATAATTTTACAATATCTTTGCAGCATTAAGTCATAACTATCTCATATTGGCAACTTTTTTTCATCACCAAAAGAATTTAAAAAATTGGAATGATGGATTATACGACATCTGTGCCCAATAAAGAAACGTCAAGCAGTAAAATTAAACACCAACAATCAATAAATACTTAAATTCAAAGAGTGTGATCTCAGTCACAAAAAAGAAATTCAGGTAGGGTTACAAAAATATGTTTTTTGCCAATTATGTAACATAAGTGTGGCAATTTTGGGTATGATTGTTTTATGCTTATCTAGAACAGAAAAATATCTTATGACATTAATAATTCCAAAGAAGAAAATAAAAGTCATTATTTACTAATTTATTCATAACTAAATAAAAGTTAAATGTTCATAATACTGTACAGAAATTAAAAAAATAAAATCCAAGAATACTCTTATAAATTAAGTTAAAAACATTAGTAAAAACTTACAATTTTCAAAACTATGAAATTTTTAGACAAAATGTTTTGCTTTTTAATAAACATTCTCCAAATTTATAGGCAAATGTAGAAAAATTTATGTTTTCCACACAAAAATGTAGAAAATTTTAAGGAAGAATCAGGATAATATTAGGCGAAAATACTTACATACTTTAATATAGTAATATTTACTGCACATTATAAATAATGCTTATTTTATATATGAAAAAAAAAAGACGTATACATATAGGTTTTGAATAAATTACATTAATATTATATACTAGTTTCATTTTAAAATGAAATTCTGTCGTTAAAAGGTGAAAATGATTAATTCATTTGAAACAATATTCAGATGCAGTACAACCAAAACAAAAACTAACATACTTGTCATATAAAATTTTAAAATATGTTTTTCACATTGAGATAAACTATGAGACTAACTAATGAGAAAACAAATAAAAGTAAAAAATTATTAAAAGAATAAAATTAATTTCAAATACCTTCAGCAATTAAAAGAATGACGTTTAAATTAGCTGATGATTAGTTCGCTCTTACATTGATCAGTTTAGAGACCAAAACACAAACAATTTTACTTGTACATTCACTTCACTTCACTTCTAAATTTGATAATGAAATTTAAAAATCCTAAAATAATTTTGCGTCAATTGTAAATATATTTCTAGTAACATTTCATATGTCCATTATTTCTCTACGAAAATTTTAAAAAATTTTTTTACACCTTTTTGAAAGTACTCGTACCCTATTTAGCGGAAGGCAAAAATCAAATGAATAAATTTGGTCTCTTCACATATTCGATTTTATTTCCAGTGTTATAATATCGAATATCACAAAATAAAGTTTCTTTATCACAGTTACATTTAAAAATTCAAGTGGCGCAATTAGAATTATGAGAATTTTTGATTAAAATTTACCTATAATGCATCATAAGTAAGCATCATTACCAACATTAACATATATTTAATGATTAAATGCTTTAGTGACAGTTCAAAAACACAAAATATTGATGGACTTGACAGTTTTCTGCCTTTAAGTGACAAATGATCATATGGCTCATTTTGCCAAGCACATGGAAACATTGCGTTTACTATTTGGGGACCTTTAAATGAAATTGCAACAAAACCAATTGTAAATAATGAAACTGCAAATTGACGACATTAGTGTGACGTCATATCCACAACTGTTTCCAAACAAATACAATGTAAACATTTGTTTAATATTGTATTTAAGAGTGCCTTCTTGAGAAAATTGAAGATTTTTGTTTGGCTATCGATTTTATTGGTGATTTTTGTTGGCACAGAACAATAAATTGTTCTGTTGCAACCAGAATAAGATTGGAAATAAGCCCAGCTTGGTGATTAACTGTGACTACAATTTGGCGGGAATCAAAAGTTAAGCAAACAAAAGGTTAAAAGTTTTAGCAAACACGTTATCCTTAAATAATGAATATCAATTTCCAAAATGACAATTTAAAAACCTATCACCGAAGTCTATGGCAGTTTCAATGATAAATGGCGCTTAACAGCAAATGTTTGGAAACAGTTGCTGGATATGACGTCACAACTAATGTCGTCTATTTCTATATCCATTAGTATTGTATTCATAATATATCATGCTGAAATTATTTATCCAAATTAACATGTTATTGTTATCTTATTCTTCATATTTAAACCCATGAGTATTCAAAATATCATAAACAAGAGGATTACTAAGATCAAATAAAGAATGATGAAAGGAAAGATGAAACAGATTTTGTAGATCAAGGATCCAGAGTACCGAGAGACAGAAGAATGAATTTGCTCTTTTACTTCAGATCTTAGCAAACTATAAAGGGAGGACCTCCTTCACGCCTTGTGTGGCCCTAGTGAAGGAATATTCTCCCCACATAGTTCACTCTGTCCACCCAATGCCACCCCCTAGTTACAACGAGGCGAAGATTAATATAATTAATAATAGAACTCTTCCGTTAAGGAGGTTGTAAAATAAACGCCAATGAGTTCAAAATGTAACTATACCTGTGATGCTTGATTGCCCCGACGTATAAACACTCTTCGTTAAACCAACATGAAACTTTTTTGATCACAACTGAGCACGTCTCTTAATTATTACCGTTGACTTTTTCTGCTTGGCCACTTTTTCGTAGCTCTTGTTACTTCTTAGCTGCTTTTGATGTTTTCTCCCCCCCCCCCTTGCTATGATTTTCAATACTTGGGAATTTCTCGTTGAGAAGTCTGTGGTAAATTTATATCAAATAATTTTTTTTTCTTATATTAATAAAAATTAATCTTTCTTTGTTTAGTTTTATTTGATGATTTGGGGACGAAAATTTCACTATCTCCTCCTTCTGAAACGAAACTGTTCCTTTCCAATTAGACAAGTTATTTCATATTCTCGGTTTGAAAATTCTTGCTATATTTTTTAATGATTTATAATTTTCCTATGTGTATATTCTGATAGTATGTGGTACCTTTATTTATGTTCCGTAAGTGTTGGAGTTTTTTTCAAAAGCATGAGATATCGAAACTCTCAAATTTTCAAATCAGCCAAATTATATAAAATCATCTAGCGAATGTAAGTTTGACCAGAATATCACAACTTTTAGGTGTTTTTAGAATCATGATAGCATGCACA
Organism: Latrodectus geometricus; assembly: GCA_026290005.1. Lineage (NCBI taxonomy): Eukaryota > Metazoa > Arthropoda > Arachnida > Araneae > Theridiidae > Latrodectus > Latrodectus geometricus. The sequence continues at coordinate 8,905 of JAPDSC010037593.1, forward strand.
TATCGTGTCAAGAAAAGCTTAGCAAAGGAAAATAATGGACGGAAAATGAAGATTCGTGAAAGAGGCCGACGAATATCGAAACCGATTGTAATGTCTAAAAACCAAACAAATGCAACAAAGGTGACCGCAGAGCTCAATTAGCATCTAGATTCTCTAGCATTAATGTTAGAAGGATCTCCACAAACAAAACATTTACGGCAGAGCAGTGCCATAAGTCATAAATGTTAACCCTTTGATGGTTATGAACGAGTTCATCTCGCAATCGAATCGTGCTTCATAATGCGCGCAAACGAGTTCCGCTCGGGAGCAAGATTTTGACCGAAATGGTCAGTAACGAACACAACTCGCGTAGTAAAATTTTTCCCCAACGCGCGCTGACGAGCTGACTTCGTTCGCCATTATTATTCTGCACTGATTGTGTTTCAAACGAATGCTACTCGCGAAATTTAGTTAGTTTTACTGACTACAGATGGCAGTACGAGTTCGATGAATTTCTTTGCATAATGAAGGTGGATTTTTTTTTTACCTTGTTCATTTTGTACGTATTTTGCGCTGTTTTTTAGGGTGTTTGTACAGTAAAATGACTCAAAAGCGAAAGTTAGATTGTTATAATGATGATTATGATACAGAAAGCTTATCAAGTTTTGAATCTGATGAAGACTCACACACAAAAATATTTTTAGGTAATTACTGTATTTATACTGTGCTTCATAAAGTTTTACATCAGTTGTATTTATTTAGTCCTTTCAATTTAATATTTGTCTTATATTTATAATTAACTATTATTATTTATATAATTGGTTATAATCATTTATAATTTACTGTTTGATAATTATTTTAAAGTACGTAAAAACTGTTATTTATGTACAAATACTTTAAGACATTTTTAAAACGCGCGAGGCAAGCTATCTACGGCAGGCCGCATACTCGGTAGACCATCCGATGGAAGACACCGTCCGATGGAGACCGTAGGTATACAAACCCCGTATTATGGAGGTCTTAGTGTGACGTAGTTATGACGTTGTAATCTGACGTCATGGATATTTTAAACCAATGAGAGTTTGTTTACATTCTCATTGCTTACATTCCGGTTCCATTTCCGATTGCAATAATAAAAAAAATATTATTACCTCTATAAAGATTTATAATTAACTCCTCCTCTTCAAATGTAAACTTGTAATAACTTGTACTCTCGATATCAACGTGGAATATTTTTCGTGCGGAAATAGAAATTAGCTTTGTCTCGCGGAAAGTTGCCAGATATTTCAAACCAGCTCGATATCCAGATTTGTCTCGCGCTCCGCCCATTTTTTGACGTAGGTAAGGTTTTGTGACGTCATTTGGCCTCATGTGAATCTCGCGAGATCTTCGGCTTGTCTCTCGATAGATGTGTCATGCGATCATCTACGAATTTGCGGCCTGCCTAATTGTCAAGCACAGAGACGAATTTATCTTTATATGAGCAGGCATATAGAGTCTTTCTGCTGAGTAAATTGTAATCCTGAAAGGAAGTATGACTGGAGAAATATTATGCATACTTTAATGAAAACGTTGTTTCCAACAGCAGATGAAATTTTCTAGCATGATAATGCAAAAAAACTACAATAATTATTTTTATGATATTCAAATCTTACCTTTTGTAGACGAAAAAGACATTTTAATGAGGAATGAAATAATAGAATGCGCCAATGAAATATTTATTTTTAATAAAAAAATTAATGAAACAACAGATATTTCTCTTAAAATATAAATGTTTAAAAGCATTGTTTTCGAAAAAAAAAATGATCATTTTCCTGAAAAATATTTCGTAATAGTGATCATCATTTTCTCTTTCTTTCACAAGCCAACAAGAGAATGTTTCTAGTAAAAAGAACATTTGATAAAGTTGTCTCACTTCAAGTTGAAGAAATGTTGCCATGTACGTGAAGATTTTCTTAAAAATGTAACAAATGACTTATTGTAGTAAAATATGAAATTTTCTTTCAAATTCTCACCGATTACACAATAGATCCGAAAGTCTTAAAATAAAAATATAGTAATATGTATGTTAACTGATTAGAGAAATTAAAGAAAATGATGTATAATCTCTTTTCTCCCCATATATATATATATATATATATATATATATATATATATATATATATAAGGGGTTAATATATTTTGTATTAAAACTATTGTAAAAGCAATGTATTTAATTACAGAATAAAAAAAAAATAAATAAATGTTAGGAAAGCCATAAAACGATTTTATTAATAGTTAAGCATACTTACTATGAATTCAAAAGTATTACATTAGAATAAATGTTTTAAAAAGTGAAAATATCACGCATTTAATTTTTCATTAGCCATAATATATACTGATTTCTTTTAAATATTGATGCTTCAAAATTGAAAAGCTCTTAATTATTGATAATTTTATTGCTTCATACTTGATTCATTTCAAACCAAAAATTTAAGCTATTTAAACTATGCAAAGAAATTAAGGATTTAAAAGTATAAATTAGACTAGAAACTAAAACTCTTCCATATTAGTCTAGATGTATTCAGTGCTACTATAATTTTCAATAATCTTGACAGACATCAAGAGACAAGTTTGCACAAGAAAAGACTCTTAAGATCTTATAATGAGAAACATTGGCAAATTTTCCATTTAAGTAATTCAACAAAATATAAATTTCGTTTTGCTCTGGATGCATTAAGAAGAAATGTTGGGAATGCCTTAAAATGAATTTGCACATAAACGATTTTCAACTTACTAATATCAAGTTAAATCATCTCTAAGGATGATATTTTTAGACTTTTACTTTTTGCAGGACATTAATATGTTGAAATATATTTATAAAAAAATGTAATTGTGAATCTGAAAATATACATATCCAAGTGACATTGATTGCGAAAATTCCTAATTTTTACACGTTTCATGAAAAGGGAAAAACCTAATGTTTCGCAATTTTACAATGTCTACAAATTTTAATTGTGATCAGAATAATATAATGGCTGGTAAGAAAAGATTTACAAATGAGATCACCACATGAAATTGTATTTAAACTATTTATTTTCATAGTATTTAGGATTGATTTATTAGCATGGAGGGAAAAAAAAATACACGTGTTCGAGAGAATTAGCGTTTACCAGGTTCTGAAGCAGTAGGCGGTGGAGGTGGTCCTTGATGATGAAGTTTATCAATATAAGACATGAGTATTTCATCCCGTTCTTTCTCAATACATTGTAATATTAAGTAACGTTTATCTTTTTGCAAGGCTTGCACTATTGCCTCACGATGATTGCTACATTGTAAGAGCTCTTTTGACTTATGCGTTATCAGCTTCGTTTCCATCAATAACTCCTTAAACTCTGCTTTAGCAGTCTTAACCTTACACTTGATGTATTCTTTGAATTCCTTTTCACATTTTCGGTCATCAGAGGAGAACCTCGAATACCTGGCATCTTTTCGAATGATTCCTTTGACGTCTCTCCATCTCGAGTTCAGAGAGATTTCTTCGGTTTCATGCAAGAGCTGTCGAAATATCTCCTTCTTTTTAGAATCCAGATATTTCATATGGATTTCGAAGTAATGTTCTCGTTCTTCTTGTCTCAAGTTCCGAGCTGTTTCCCACCTATGATCACTCTTCAAAGTTTTCCTCGCCTCCTTCCAAGTCATCTGAGAGGAACGTATTAAATCTGCCAGCATTGCCCTGAAGCAAGTAACAGCGGATTCATGCTCAAAGATGTCTCTTTCTTTCTTTCTCTCAAGCCTCTGCATCCGTAAATCGCGCTTAACTTCTTCTTCACGATTTCGTAAACTTATGCTAATTCTCTCTTCTCTGTTTTTAGAAGAGTGCTTTGAGATGTTATCCATATATTCAGTGAAAAGTTTCTCGCACTTTGACACATCATTGATAGCTTTGAAACGATGATCACTTGATAACTTCTTCATTACATCAGACCAGCAATTTGTTTTACAAAAGTCAATATGCTCATTTAAGAGTTCAAAAAATTGTTCTTTTTCCTGTGGATGCAATTTGAATTCTTCTTTATTCAATGATTTCACGAAGTCATGGAATAAAGTTTCCTTATCTTTAAGTTTCTCTATTATCTTGAAACGCAGATCTTTGCTATACCGATGAACGAAATCGGAAAACTTTGTTTTATACGTCACACCCGCTTCCACCAAAAGTTCATTGAATTTTTCCTTTTTACAATTATATTCTTTTTTGCGTTCATTTTTTTCTTTTTCTATTATGTCTTGTATATGTAAATCATAAACCTGCTTTCGCTCTTTTGAAGAAAGCAAAAGATACCTTGGATCAAATACAATTTTATGTAGTTCTTTCTCCCACGTCGAAAAAGCTGAAATATTCTTATCAGCTAACAGTTCTCGAAACAATCTTATTCGCGCTTCATGGGGTAGGTCTTCTTTCAAAATTTTATTGTCAGGCACTAACTCAACACTACTCGTTTCAGTATCACTTAATTTTTCTTTAGGACCTTTTAATTCAGTGTTTTCTATTTTCATTTTTTTGGCGTCACATTCTTTAGTCAAATCTTCTGGATCAAAATTTGTTTCTTTTTTTGAATGGAATTCACAAGTAGATATATCTTGCATACTTAATTTTGCTGGTGACTGTTTGATAAGATCAAGTACATCCTTTCGATACTGTAACTCATTTGGCAATTCCCAAACAGAAACTTTTCTGTCAGCATTATAAAAAAATACTTTGTCATCCCCAGTCCAAACAACACACCATTTACTTCCCTGAACTGCTGTACTTGAAACAGGACGAGACTTGTCAACTGATGTTTCAGATTTCCCAACTTCTGATTTAATACTAGTCTCATTATGTCCATTACAAAATGAATCAATTTTTTGTTCAGATACAGTTTCATTTAGTTGAACTTTGTCAAATTTATCGACCTCCATATTTTCGCAGCCCTGAATAGGTTGTACAACATCATCGCTCTGAGCAGTATTTTCATTTACACCAGACATTTCTGAAAACTTAGGAACTTCAGATAAGTCTGTAAGATTTGATGCTTCCTCCATGGAATTTAAAACGGTATGGTCATCGCAAAATTTATCACTTTGGGTATATTCAGTTGTTACTGGAGATGTGAAAATATTTGAATCTGTATTAACGTACGGTTGTGAGGCGCTGGATATACTTTCGCTTGATATTTGTTCACTGAAATCATCATTTTTGGTTTCTTCCGATAAATTGCTTACAGCCGTATGTGAAGAAACATTAATAGCATTGTTATAAAACTGAGGAGGATGGATAGAGGGTTTAATGTATAGTGGTAGAGGCTGTTGTGGTACTGGTGGAATATAAATATTTGGTGGCGGGAACAAGAATGCTCCTGGATGCGTAGGTATTGGAAGAATAGGTTTAAAAAGAGGTAAACAAGAAACGGAAATTTGATCGTTAGAAATGGGCCTTTCAATTTCGGAAATATCTCTTGTGAAATGAGATGGGGGCAGATTTTGTGCGTTCCAAGCAAAATGTTTTAATTGTTGTAAGTTAAATATTTTTACGTTTTCAGGTTTTTCCCATTTTGTCTCACGAGTTTTTGCATGATAATAATATAAACGACCACTTGATGACATTGTTTCTATCCATACATCATCATAGAGTCTGTAATCTGGAGTAAGATTCCGTGAAAAAGTTTGTTGTGTCTGCTGCCTAGAAGCGTAGGTACCAGTGTTATCCGCCACTAGTCGAGAATAAGGTGCAAACTCATCAATTTTTTGCTGGTAATTTGGCGTCCCACATGTTAAGGAAGAGTTCTCATTAAACCTTGGATACTGATAATTGAAATTACCAGGGCGTTGAGAACTTGAAGGAATTGGAAAATTTTGTGGTTGAGTAAAGCAATACCTTGGCCGCATTGAAGATGTAAATTTTCTGGATGGCTCATTAACATTTAACAACACTCTTTTTCTTGGTAACGCAGGCGGACGTCTTACACAACCATATCCAGAATAATGAGATGGATTAATACGATCTTGAAACCATGCATATGGTTGTCTATACTTATCATAGTCTTCTCTGGACATGCTTTGAAATCCTTTCATAAATTTGCCACTTTAGTGAGTTCTTTAGAATCGTTATTTTGGTGACAGTTGATTAATGGATGCATATATATATCTTCTTCGATATCGATAATTCAAATCTGCAAATAAAAAAGAGACGATGAAAAATATAAAAATATCGCAAAGAATTCCGTAAATAAGATAACATGAAGTTAATATTATATTCTTAACAATCTTCACTAATTATACACATTCACAAATATTTAACTTGAAGGATTTATTACAGTGAAACAGTCTCACAAACTATCATTCACGAAATGATGAGAATAATTGATCGATTAGAAGATTGACAGTTAGCAATTTCAAGAAAAAGGAATTTAAAAAAGCAATATAACAAAATACGTAAACTTCTTATTTATATGTTTATTTACAGTATATATTAATTCTCTCTTAAAAACAAATGTTCAAATATAAAATAGTCGGAAATTTAATATACATTTTAATTAAAAACACAAAATATCTATAATGCAAAAAAGCTACGCTTCGTTAAGTCTAAAAAACAAATAATTTGCCACACATTGCTTGGATGAAAAGCGAAAAAACAATCACAATTTTATTCGAGAACTAATCAAATGTCAATAACCAAACTGCAGCATGTTATTTTGATAGAATGAATTTTGCAGAAGAATGCATACTAGTTTAACTAAATAAAATACTATATTTTTTTGAATATTTCAATCCATTTTTTAAGGCAAATAATTTCAAACGATTTTACCAATAACAAGGAATGACTGCAAATAGAGAGAAAAATGGTTGTGTTGAAAAATAAGTTGTTGAGCATACGAAAATTGAGCGTCATGAAAAACTATACAAGTGACAAAATATGATAATTAGGTTACGTGGTTGAAAGATACAACTTAAGAAAATATCTATTTATTGAACTAAATTTTTAATGTAGTTTAAAATTACGAATTTCTTTAATAGGCTCTTCCGAACATTTTATATCATACAAATTATTCTAAAAAATTACAATCATATAATTTCATTTTGTTAAAAAAATTAATGGATTACAGGTCAGTTTTAAATTTAAAAAATTTAGCTCAATAAAAACATTTCTTTTCATGTTAGACTAAATTTATTAAAAGTGTTATGTATGCGTTGTCATGAAAGACCGAAATCAGAGAATGTCGACATTCACCGGTGAATGTAAACAGATACCAAATACGTAGGTGAAAGATCGAATATTTCATTACATTCTTGTACGTTGGGACCTTCGCCGGTGTATGTCGACAATCACAGATATGCTCTGGTGGAGGTCAAAAAAGACTGGAGCTGACAAAGAGGCGACTGGCTGCTTCTCGCCAAATCCTTTGCTCTGGTGGAGTCTCCAGCCAAATCCTGGCGACTGGCTGCTTCCAGCCAAATCTTTGTGCTGGTGGAGTCAGTCAGCTCTGTCAATCTAATGCATATGCAAGGTTCGATGGTGAGAGCAAAGTTTTCTTAATTTTTTTTCTGATTTCCTGATTTATTGCAATGAATCATGATCTTTTTCTTGAAAAGTTAAATGTATTAATTGTGGGTAAACGAGAAGTCAATTGCTTTTATTCTTCTCGAGAAAAGTACTCTAGAATACTTTCTGAAGTGGTTTCTGCTATAACTAAGTACAACACACCTTTGGTTACAGATGACTAAAACGTTTTGACGTTTTAAAAATTAATGATGAAGAGAAGGTAATTGTACCATTAAAACCAGGAGAAACGAATTTACGGTATTATGTTACCAATGAGGAATTGTTCAGTGTACTATATGAAGCTCACACCAGGATAGGCCATGGTGGAAGAACACGTATGCTTAAAGAGCTACAAAATAAATACAAAAATATTACATATGAAGTTGTAATGTTGTATTGCAACAAAAATGTAGCGAACTCCACAAAATCAATTTTCTCCAGCTCAAGTTGGTGATACTGTACGAATACAAGACCCTGATGTCGACTGTGATCGTACAGATAACCGAAATGTGTTAGCGGTTGTTGTTGGAATATAAGACTCCGACTTCTATAAACTTGCGAATGAAAATGGTATTCTCAAGCATCTTTACACACGTAATCAGTTCGAAATTTGTAAAGAAAAGCTCCTTTCCAAAGATATGATTTCTTTTCAAGAAATTTCGCTGAGAGAAACATCTGCAGCTAATTTGAGAAGCGGTGGGCAAGACTATACACGCTGTCATTGCAAAAGGAAGTGTTCCACAAATAAATGCAGTTGTAAAAGCAAGGGCCTGTTGTGCAATTCAAAAAGTCATAATAGTTTCGGTTGTTGCAATTCAAAGAGTCATAATAGTTTCAGTTGTTGCAATTCATAGAGTCATAATAGTTTCAATTGTTGCAATTCAAAGAGTCATAATAGTTTCAGATGTTGCAATAAATTAGATTTGATTCAGATAATTTATAGTAATTTTTTCATTACCATTATTTTATTTTTTCATTTAGAATGTACTATATAATTAAATACGTTTTTTACTTCTATTACTTTCCTTTCTCATTTTGGATCTCACAGTACTGGAGTGGGCTTGAATCACAGTTCAAACGCGAAGGTCTCCCATTTGTAGCATCTAAAAAAAAATTCTCATTTTGAATGTACTGTATAATTAAGTAAGTTTTTAACTTCTATAGTTTTCCTTTCACATTTTGAAAGTACGGCGTGTTTTAAGAGAGAGTTCCAGAAAGAGAGGCGAAGAATTTGTTGCGACTGAATTACGGAGAAAAAAATATAAATCTCGGACATGTTCAACATTCACCATAAGTGCATGGTGAATGCCGACATTCACCGGTGAAAGTTAGAAATAAGAGTATTTAGCAAATATTTCGGACATCCACCAAAGCGACTATGTTAATGTTGACATTCACCGGTGAATGTTGACATTCTCCAGATTTCGGTGTTTCACCGTAACATATGTACAAATTCCCAAAACATGCTATTTGTTTAAAGGAAAACTTATGTAAAATATAGAAGAAATTATTAAAATGATTTATACACAGTAAATAAATTTGACACGAAGTATTAACACTAAATTTTTGATTAGCTTGATACTGTAAGGAACTGTTTGGAAAACATTTTTTTACAAAAAATTAAACTGCATGTTTTTAAATTTATTAGTCATTATTGTCTTCCTATAATATCGTTTAAACGAAGCGATCACTGGTGTGAGGTAGGTAATATTGGGAGGAAGAAACACAACATTGATTTCCGAGTATAAATTCTGCAGAGAATGTGGGTGACTAAGCTTTAAATCGTAAATTATTGTTTTACAATACGACACGAAATGATGAGTGAACCAATCTTTAAATATTAACGTAACATAGGCAATTCCAAATGACCGAAAGCAATCTTTTGCTCTGGGAATTTTTGCTTGATAAACTAACAAAGGCTTCAATAATAAATAGCCTGGTAAGTTTCCACCAAGAAGTAATGTCAATCGGTTTTTGAAAAGCATATGTCTAGGGGCAACTAATTCTTCCTTTGATAAAAAATTGATTGAGCATTTTTTTTTCTAAAACAAACTCGTCTCATCTATGCAGAATATTTGACTGGGAGAACATTATCCATCTTCAATAATTTCGGACCAAAGACAATAAAGACAACAAATTCTTTCACAGCATCTTTATCTGCATTGGCCGATTCTCCAGCGAATTTGATGTTACGTAAAGAATATCTCATTTTAAATTTGTAGAACCATTGAACTTGAAATACAGAATCTTTATTTAATCTAGTCTGTAAGTCTGACAAACTAAGAGCCTGTGCTTGAATAATTTACATATTCAGAGACGTTATTTTGATGTAGATCATTAATGCATGATGAGAAAGATCTTTCCATTTCATCCATCACTATGCCGTGTATTTAGAAACAATCTTTGAAGGTGTATTTCCACAATTTTGAATCGATTCCTTAACTTTAATCTCATTTATTAAATTTTAGATCTGTTTACACCGTACAAACGTCCGTTTGCAGCAAGATTCACCGTTTTCGGAACGTTTAATTATTTCTTGGTCTGGATCGTATGAAGTTTACGGGTCCTGAATCTCTTTTTGTTCATCAACATCGCAGTTTCTTCGTTTCTCGCTTATGCTTATTAATTTATAAGGGCAAAATATTTAAACTTTAATAAAAATCAGCAAAACACAACACGTTGACGCACGCTCTAACGCAAGACTGAAACTGTTTTGACCTCTTTGATCCGACCACAGAGAATAGTCAATAGTAATTCTTTCTACAGACATTGCATTGAAAAAAACCTTAATTCGTTCTCCTCTTCAGTTTCTGAGTAATCAGTGTCGAAAACATACGAATTCTCGCGTTTAGTGTTTTGAATCGAGTTCAAGGTCACTTAACAGAGACATAATTCTTTTTGCGAGCTCTGCTTTAGGTCCTTGAAAAGAAATGCTTTTAATGTTAGATGCATTAATAAGCTTGCCAAGCGAAAACGCATTATTTATATTTTTTAAATTTGTTTAGATGTACATTTTTTTCAATATCAAAATCCAAACCATCAAAATTTCTAATTTTTCTTACGATTTAATCTTTCCATTGAGATCAAAAATCAATCCATGCAAAATTTTGACTTTTTCTGCTTTAAAAGTTTTCAAATCAACACATAGATCGTTTTGGTCTCTAAAAAGAAGTTGAACGCTTAGATCCCTAAAATGTTGGATTTTTTAAAACGTGGGAAAGTCGAGGACCGCCTGTATAGTCACCTGGAAAGAGAATAAAGTACCTATCCGCATTTGATTAAGATCGCAATAGTGGTTTTGGCGGCTTCAACTACACAAGTTAATGTAGAAAGGGCTTTTTCAGGTTTGAAATTTATGCTTCGAAACAACAGAAGTAATCCTAATAAAATCACGTTAGAAGATATTCTAAAAATTAGAGCCCACGTGAGTGGCAAGCGTAAAGTGACACGTAATCGACTTAGACATGAACCTATTCGCTAAATGATATTTTAATAATAGATAACAATGCCAATGCTTACCGTTCTCTGCTCTGATCGTTCATGATGGTTAATTGCATCTGTGAATGTCAGATAGTTAACGGAAGAGAACTTTTGAATTCATTTTTTACCAGGGGTACAAACCTTGAGACTGGATGATAGAGTCTTGTCGGAGTGAGAAGAACGGTTGGTTTGTTCTGATTACTTCAGGGTTGTGGAAGTCCCGGTAGTTGTAAAACTAAACGTCTTTAAAAATGTGGATAAATAAATGTCTGAATTCATTGTTTGTGTTTTAATGGGAAATAAATGTTTCGTGTTATTCGACTATCCTGGAGATGACAGGATCATGAGAACATCACAGCATCCATTCACATAGGGTATCAATATAAGAAAGAATAAAATGAATCTAATTTTGATAAGTTTAAATTTTTATTAATGATAGGATTATACAATATGCATATGAAATTATTCATTGAGAACTGAACCGAAAACCGTTATTTTTGGAAGAACGAATATCAGAACCGAATCGATATATATTTTATTTTAGTTGAACAAGAATGAAAAATATTACGTTTCGAATTCCTGATTTAAATCTCCTGAGGTGTCAAGAATATTGAAAACATAACTATAATTAGAACCATTACAGCTTATGCAGCAGAAACTTTGAATACTGCACTCAAAGAAGAAAAATTGCTTATTAACCACTCATTGAAAAATTTAAAGAAAAATATGTATATATGGATCAATTAAAGATGGAGATATATATGTGATTAGGAGTAATTTAGAAAAGTAGAATCTACAAAGAAAAAGCTAGTAAATGAAATAAAAATGAAAAGAATACAATGGCTCGTACATCTGTAGCGAAGGAGTGATGAAAGAGCAATGCAAGGAAGATTAGAGGATGAAAGAATTAGACTGTATCCCTAAATCAGGTTTTGGCATACAGTCTATTTCTTTCATCCTAAAAGGGGCTTAAAAATCGAGTTTTGTACTACTTTTTTGCAATCAATTTAAAAACATAAAAGTATACTCAATTTTTATGTGGAAAACATAAATGCAAAAAGTTCGGGAAGAAATAATTGCTCCTTTTTTATAAATAAAAAAAATTCAATGCATATTTTTCATTGTACCTTTGAACACAAGCGCATTTTTTTCAATTGACGACATTAGTGTGACGTCATGTTTCCAAACAAATACAATGTAAGCATTTGTTTAACATTGTATTTAAGAGTGCTTTCTTGACAAACTTGGGGATTTTTGTTTGGCTATCGATTTTATTGGTGATTTTTGTTGGCACAGAACAATAAATTGTTCTGTTGCAACCGGAATACGATTGGATTTTGCCCAGCTTAGTGATGAACTGTGACTACAATTTGGCGAGAATCAAAGGTTAAGCAAACAAAAGGTTAAAAGTTTTAACAAACACTTAAATAATGAATATCAATTTCAAAAATAACAATTTAAAAATCTATCACCGAAGTCTATGGCAGTTTCAATGATAAATGACGCTTAACAGCAAATGTTTGGAAACAATATGACGTCACAACAAATGTCGTTTATTGCTGCAGACAACAAATTATTTACTTTTGTTTCAAATTTACTTAGTTTTTCTCTTTTACAAATTTTTCTCCTTGGAATATAATACAGAGTTCTGCCAATATATGAGACCGACTTTGAATTGCAGGAATACTTTTGCTTCGTGTTATACGGTTAGGTGTGTTATCTAAAGCTATATTTCCATTACCTTCTGATAAATTCTTACATCGTTTTTCTACTGCAGACATATCGGTAAACTGTTGGTAGCATTTTTTTATGATATCCAAGAGTTTTATCAGTAGATGTACTGAAACATTCACCTTCTTCCGGAAATATTAAGTTCTTAGAAATCGTACGCTCATTACAATTAAGAAATATAAATTTGTAAAAAGCAATCCTTTATTTTGTTCCAACTTTTTTCAGAAAAAGACAATTCCAAGATTTTCCTTACCACAATACAAACAACAATTCAAAATTGAAGTCAATGTTAAAATTCAAATGAGCCGTTTATTTTGAAAGCGGTCTAAGTTTATGTTTTAATTTTTTTTCCGGTTACCGAGGTTACATGTACAACTTCATGTTATTTATAAAAAAACATTAAAAAAAATTATGTTATTTATAAAAACATTTAAGTAACACACTTAGATACAATTAAATAGTATGACTCATTAGTAATTTTTAATACGTATATTTTTTTTAAATTCATTGAGACGCAAACCCATAAATATCTCGATTCGAAGATAAATGGAGTTAGGCCACTTTCAGAATAAACGGATCAAATATAAAGTTGAACATTAATTGTCAACAAAACATACTAATTTGTTTGTTTACAATCAGAAGCATTTGTAAACCGCTACATTTATAATTGCGTTTCTCATTGGATAACTCTGGAGTGAGGAACATGGTGGAAGGCGGATGAATAAAATTTTTGAATGAAAGTAGTTCCACATTTTTTTTAAATTCTCAAAACAATATGCTCTCTACACGCTCAGAATTTTATGTAATACTTGACAATAAATTATAAAATGCAAATGGAATTACATTGCCCCCAAGTTACGGGAGCAAACATGCAAGATATGAGCGATGGGACCACGGCCTAGAGCCGAGGAGTAGTATTGTTAAATACACCATATGGACACTTTGCAAATTTGAGATTGATGGTTCCTCGCAATAATATTCTTGATTTGTACAAATTTAACCTTTCTTTGCATGATTTTTTCTTTATTGGTGAAATAAATCAAGTTGATATAATTCATGTTCAAAATTAAAGGAAAAATGGTTAAAAAAATCTTAGTATATATTTATAGTATAAATTTAGCAAAAAACAATATGCTAAAAATTTCCATCATCATCCAAAGTTAGATCATTAGCTTAGTACTAAATAGAAATAAAAGAGGAAAATAACACGTGTTACAAACCTTTCTTCCACTCATTTTCAATTTTTTAGCCATAGAAACTCTAATATAATAAAACAAAATTATAAACGAAATCATACGTTTATTGCAACTACAACAAACAGCGGAATGAGACAACTTTAAGCACTGATAATGACACTTGTTTATTTTTGACAGCTATGTTTCTTTTTATGCAATGGACATTAAAAAGGTATCCAAACACGATCCACTTAAAGTGAACTTGTTCTTTTATATAATTTTTGGGCATTATAGGTTATGATGGAAATTTCCACCAATATGCAAAGAAGGGTTAAACCTTCTATGTTTTTCAATTTTACACCTAATTTCTCTTTAATTACTTTCTTTTATCCCTTTTAATTTTTATTTTTCACATATTTATATGATTTATTTTTAAAAGTTTTATGTACTCTTTTAATAAAATTCATTTGATTTATTTTCAAAGTTCCAAACTTCAAAAACATTCATTATTTTATATCCTTTTTTAATAGCTAATTTCATTTCATCAGTAGTCCAAATACCTAAGAATTATATTTCGTTATCACTATGTTTTCATTCTGAATTTCTTTTTATCTAGAGATGATTGAAAGTGCTTACAATGAATTATTTCAGAACATGACCTACATTGTGAAAACAATAGTTTTTAGTATAAAGAAGTGCACGATTATACAATCTTCGAGGTGGTAGTATTTTGCATTTAATTAAACCATACCAATTTTTATTCCATTTTTTACGGTTAAATAATTTATCAATAGGATAATAATCAAAGTAACTAACTGTTGTATTATTTTGAGGTTACATAAAGATATCTCCCTTTTTCATTAGTTTTAAATTCATATTTTAATTTCGTGGGTTCAAATCTACCACCCAAAAAAAAAAAAAAAAAAAAAAAAAAATTCTATGCTGAATGAAATCCCTTTTTTCCATTCTTTTTACGTGCATTTATTCATATTTTTATTACTGTCAAAATCATATTACCATATAGTTATTAATTCATATACTTCTTTCATTATTTTTTTTATAAATCATTAAATCTTTCATTAGCATTTGATTTTTATGATTTATTTGTGTACCAGAAAAGCAATTTTTACATCCATGCCAACAACAACCTTTGAATTGAAACCTTTTTTTTTTTTTTTTTTTTTTTTTTTTAGGAAATCTATCAACTTTATCTTTCCTAACTTCAGTTTTTCTCTCTCTTCCTATAAATTACCATTAATGTTACATACTTAAAAGGATCCACATTAACAGTTTCAAAAAATAATCTCAACTCTAAACATTCTTTTCTTAAAATATCTACATCGGGTATACAATATTTTATTAATTCATTTAGAAAATCAAATGTTTCCTTTTTACCAGTTTATACAATATTTTATTAATTCATTTAGAAAATCAAATGTTTCCTTTTTACCAGTTAATTGATTTTTTACTATATTGATCTTTATGAATTGGATCATTGTCAATAGCTATAGTATAGTTATTAAAACCATATATAGCTATAGTATCATTTATTAAAATTATTTCTTTCATTAGTAATTATTGTATCATATCAATAGTAATATTTATCAGGATATTTACCAACATAATTTTGATTAGTGTTAAAAAAATGAGGAAAATATTCTTTTAATAAACAAGTTAATCCAAATGTTTTTTGAAAGTTTTTAAGTGGTATCATTGTGAGATTAAAAGATCTTATATAATAAGCAAGAGAATGTGGGCACATAAATTAATTTATTATCTTGGTATATATTAAACACTTTGGTGTTATTTTTTTAAACAATATTTAGCTAAATATCCTTTCTATAATGAGCTAAGCAAGTGTATCTACATCGGGTATACAATATTTCATAATTATCATCTTTAAATTTTTTTTTTATTTTTAATGGTGGGCACTTTTGAGCAAGTAAGTAAACACATTAGCCCATTTGTCTCAACAAGTCCGGAAATAGATACTCATTGTATCGTTACCCGGTGGGCACCTGCGAACCAAGTCACGGAGGTACGAGTAGCAAAGCAACACCACAACAAACCCGTTTATAGGGCGGGCCGCAGTCATCCATCATCTGAGGAAAGGACAAGAAACACAGAGGAAGAGAAAGTACATCCATGCCCGAGCCGGGATTCAAACCTAGGTCCTCCCTATCCGTAGTCAGTTACGCTAACCACTAGACAAGTTGAGCGGCTCGTCTTTAAATATAACCAATTACAAATATTTCACAATATAATAAAATAAATAATCTTCATATAATATAATAAATGAACTTCAAATAATTCTCCTTACCTTTATAATCATGACATATTAACTTCATAAATTCCAGTTTCTTGATCAAAGAGCAGATATTTTTCACTGTAATCAATCATATGTACATTTCTACACCAATCTTTTTGATCTTGTACGAAAGTGGGACATATACATACTTTCTTTTGAACTCTTTTCTTTCATAAAACATTTATGATCATTCATTACCCATTTCCACAATTCAGCACTTTTCCTTTATGATCCTCATGTTTTCTTTCTAAACTACTATTCATCTCTACCGTAAATGTTAATTTGAATGTCTAAGAACTGTTCAAATATTTTAACCTTTTCTAAGCTATATATTTCTAAGAGAATGTTACATAAATCATGTAGATTTTCAGCCAATACAAAAAACTATTAGCTGTTAATCTACATGATTTATGTTAAAGGTATTTAGACGAATGACCTTTTATAATATATGTTCTGTGAGTTTTTGATGATTTAATTTATCGCATAATAGTTTTGGGTTTTGAACAGTTAAAGACAGTACAATAGATCTAGATAAACATATATTATCATTATTTTATATTTGACGAATGTTTCTTTTCTTTGAAAAATCTGTTTTGGAGCACATTCTAAATGATTTATATCTACCGCCTTCTAATAATTCAACATTCAGTTATATCAAAATAATTGAATTCAATCTTATTATTTAATGTTTCTAAAATTACTTCGCAAGCAATTAATCTTTAGGATAAACAGATGCATTTAATTTTGCGGGATTATATCAATTTTACTATTTATATTTCCTATTACTAAATATATCTGTTACTATATACCTATTACTAAATATAT
>JAPDSC010037602.1:0-11533 GCA_026290005.1 Latrodectus geometricus
TGTGTGTGTGTGTGTGTGTGTGTGTGTACATAGATTTAAATTGTTATTACTTAATCTATTATGCTTTTAAAATTAATTATTGGTTGATTAATAATTAAGTATTTGCTATAATGATTACATTTTATTTCTGATTCATTCCAGGCATAGCATTCAGAATTTAACTAAATATGTTCATAATTTATTATTTTTAATCACTTTAAAATAAAACTAATTTTTATTTTTAAGTAAATTAGTCAAGAATTTAGATTAGAAAATTTAACACGCGATAAAGTTTGAATTAATCATTAATTATTTGGCAATATCACAAGGAAATCATTAATAATTTCTTGTACATATAATTTTCATTATAAATTCTAAACGAGAATTTTTTGTTTACTTTAATTATGATACTTATAAAACATTTTCGTTTGATTCTCTTTTTTTCCCTTCCTAGCTTTCGTTTCTTTTATTAATAATATGTACACAGAACAAAAGAATTGTTAGCAAACATTTGAATTTTCCTACATAAAAATTAAGTCTTTTTGAAGAAATAAATACAACTTAGATATTGAAATTATGTTTCATGTTTTTAAATTTTTTATTTTATTGTTTAAAACTAGTAATACTTTATTTTATTGTTAATTATTCATGATAATAATATATTTGTATGTCGTTTATAATGTTAAAATTGATTTTTATTTAAAATTCTATAGCTATTAAGTTTAAATCTGAATACTTTATTAAGTAAAAAAATCTCAATTTTAACTTAAAAAATTCGTTTAAACTTTCTTTTCAATAATTTATAACTGTAAAATAAATTTAGTAATTATTATACATTTATTTATTAAGTTTTGTAAAATAAAATGTTGGATATATGCTTGTAATAACATATGTTACTAAATTTGAAGTACTTGATGTGATTCAAATATAAATTTGAAGCAGAGAAGTAAGATTTAACATTATTATATAATTGAATTATCAAAAATACAATCAATAAATTTACATTTATTAATATTTTCAAATATAATTGCAATCTTTTTTAAATAAACAAAATAAATTATTTGAAATTACGTTTTCACTCTTATAATACTTTGAATTTTATATTTATATTGGGTGTGCTATATACATTGAATGATATATACATTTATGTAAATACATTGGATTTTTAATGATCCAAAAAATTATAATTGCAAAATTATTTTGTTATGTCATAGAAATGATTTTTTATTACAAAATTAGGTTAATATTTTTAAATGATATGCAAACTATTCTTCAGAGCTTTTATAGTTTATATATCTTGCAATAAAATGTTTGATAATATTTAAAATACAAATTTATGCATAAATTTGTAAATACAGTAAATTAGAATTTGAATCTCAATTTATCATAAAATACTATATGTATTTCTTTATAAATAATAACACTTTTTTTGAAAATATATTTTGGATTCTCATTATCGATATAAACTTCGAAGTTTCAACAAGAATAAATTTTCTTTAACTGAAAACCTAATTTTATATTAAAATTTAGATTAACAGTTAAACTCAAATATAACTGCTGTGCTTTAAACTATTATCTAAAGAAATAAAACAATCGACTGTATCTCAATAATGCTTTTTTTAATTTACTGAAATAAAAACTGATTTAAATATATAGTTTAGTTTAAATCAGTTTCACATATAACAGTTATCTTTTGGACGACTCACTTAACATAATTTTATTCTTAAAACATTTTTCAAATATTTTATTGGCTATTTTAATTACGCATTTAATGATTTCCAAACTTTCTCATATAAATATAATCGCAAAAGATGCTTAAAAAGAAAATAATTAAGTTCTATAATTTATTTCGTTCTACGACCTATGTCTTGAAATGACCTATAAATATATTATTAAGATACGATAGGCAATACATTTAACAGTGATTTTTAAAACATTAAAATTGAATTGCATTCGTTTTTAATACTATTCATCTTAAGAAATAATAAATTTTCACTGTCCAACAGGAAAATCAATTTAAGTAATTTAATTTTTAGTTATTAGTATTAAATTTTATTATATAAGTGAAGAAAAGCATTTATGTTTCTTGAACCTTATTTTGCAATGACTTTATTGTGAAGTTCAAGTAATGTTGTGATTAATAGCTTATATAAAATATTTCTCAAAATAAGAAATATTTTTTATTCCTCAATTTAAATTCTAGATTTTCAATTTATCAGTTTTCAAAGAAAATAAAGAGTAATGTTTTACACTTAATTTATTTTAGAGAAATCTTATATATAAAAGCTATTGATAATTTGGAATATTTTATTTTTTGTATTTAGTATTAGTATTTTTATACTCCAATCACTTAAAGAAAGAAATATACTAACAGAATTTAATCCAGTAAATATATAAAACTGATTAAAAAACTCTTTGGGTACTTTTAAATTTATTTCTTACATTAATCATTATTTTAATGGATAAATAAAACACCATTATCTGAAAAGTTAATTGAAAGTTTACCATCATACAAGACATATCTTTTTTATACTTATTCTTATTTCTAAAATATAAACAATTACTTTTCTAGATAGAATTTTAATGAATTTATATTATGTTAACGAAGAGATTTTCATATTTATTTATTAAATACATTATGCTTTAATGCAATTATTGGTTAATAGAAATATGTGTTACTTGAAGTGTAATATTAAGCATCCTTAAAAAAAGTATAAATATACAAAATGAGCAAATGTAATGAATAAATAAAAGGTGTTTTTTATACTGAGAGTAAAACCACTATTTAGGTCCTATTCTTTACAATAAAAGTATAATAAAAATTTAAAATATGATCTGTCAAAACATTAGTACCTGATATATTTTTTAATTAACATTTTCTTCTAAAAATCTCTACAGATTTTTCCCTTAAATTTCAACAATTTTTTTAATTATAAAATATTTATCCTGTGATTATATAAAAAAATATTTGTTTGATTTTAATCGCTATTTACTTGTTAATGATTAGGTTATTACAGCAAGTTTTTTGCTGCCTATTTTGGCCACGAAATTTTTAACCATGTTAAAATGAAGAAGTAAGCAAATGAGACTTTTCATTAGATGTCTTTTTGCACCAATTTAGTTTATGTAAAATACTATAAAATGCTTAGCATGTGCATAGATTTTCTCAGAAAGATGGTTTTTAGTTGAAGTAGAATGTATTATTTAAAAGAATAATATATCTCAGTATGTACAATTCTTTATTTATAGCATTACAAAAGGGCATCATATTAAAATATACCTTTTCGTGAAGACATGTCTTTGTTTAACTTAAACCTTCTTTGCATAATTGTGGAAATTTCCATCATAACCTATAATGCCCAAAAATTATATAAAAGAACAAGTTCACTTTAAGTTGATCGTGTTTGGATACCTTTTTAAGGTCCATTGCATAAAAAAAACATAGCTGTCAAAAATAAACAAGTGTCATTATCAGTGAAACGAGCTTAAAGTTGTCTCATTCCGCTGTTTGTTGTAGTTGCAATAAACGTATGATTTCGTTTATAATTTTGTTTTATTATATTAGAGTTTCTATTGCT
The DNA here is from genome assembly GCA_026290005.1 of Latrodectus geometricus. Taxonomy (NCBI): domain Eukaryota; kingdom Metazoa; phylum Arthropoda; class Arachnida; order Araneae; family Theridiidae; genus Latrodectus; species Latrodectus geometricus. The sequence continues at coordinate 3,558 of JAPDSC010037602.1, forward strand.
AAAAAATTGAAAATGAGTGGAAGAAAGGTTTGTAACACGTGTTTCTGTTATTTTCCTCTTTTATTTCTATTTAGTACTAAGCTAATGATCTAACTTTGGATGATGTAAATTTTTAGCATATTGTTTTTTGCTAAATTTATACTATAAATTTATACTAAGATTTTTTTTAACCATTTTTCCTTTAATTTTGAACATGAATTATATCAACTTGATTTATTTCACCAATAAAGAAAAAATCATGCAAAGAAGAGTTAAACTTTAACTCTCTTAAAACAAAGCGGAAGAGGCAGGAGGTGTACTACAGGACGGAGGTTTAACATACTTAAGCCTAACTTTAGAAATCATAAATAATAAAGTTTAAATCTAATGTTTAGTAATATTTAATAATATTTTAAATTATTATATAACAAAGGGAATTAAATTAATGTAATATAAGTTTTCTTCTGATTTACATGAAAATATGTAAAGTTATAATACATACCTAGAAAAATAATTTCCAAAAGTGCTATTAAAATTTTTTCGAAGTGTTTAATTGATACGCCCATATAATACATTAATAATTTATGAAATTAAAAAAACGAATATGATGGCTATTTATAAAAACAATTTCAAAATTAAAGCAAGAACTACTCTGGAAGATTTCGAAGCATTGAGAAATGCCAAGTCCTATATTGCACGATTTGGAACCATAAAATATTTGTTGTATTTTTTTCTGTTTAATCCCAGTTCGCGAACTAACTATGCATCTTTCCCAGCTTTTCTACTCTTTGCACTTATTTTAAAGGCAGGAAATTGCCATTTAGTGAGTCGAATTGTCAATGTTACAGATCTAACTGTAAACTGTTTTCTTCTCGATAATTTTTATAGTTTTCCAAAATTTGTTCAATTAGCTTCAATTTAAATTAAAGAAGTGAAGTTTTAGTGTCATGTCCTTTGTCAAAAAGAATGTTGGAGTTCAGTATTGTTACATCCATAAGCCCCAAAAATAGTTTTTTATGCATTTTCACTGATTTTTTTAAAAATGATTGGTGTGCCATAATTTCATATCAACGTCTAGACCACCCATAATTGATAATAAATTTAGGATTTAAGATGTGTTCGCCAGAAGTTTTATCTTTTTTACTAGACTTAGATATTTCTGGCTCGTGTATGTTTGTTGTCATAAAAAAAGTCTTTTTTTTTTGCCGAGTTGCATCACATCCAACGCACACTTTTATAAGTTTCTTTAGTGGAAAGTCAATGAACATTCTATTCCTTTTTTTTTCAAAGCTGTTCCACAAATACTAGTTTTTACAGAATGCATATTATAGGCAAAAAGAGATTCATCTGAGCAAGCATTTTCCTTGGGTACGTAGCGTGTTTTAAATTAATTTTTAGATCTTTCTAATGTTTATCTCAATTTCTTTATTTCAAATTTATTTTTTCAATGTTCTTCTCTAAAGTGAAATGCAAATATTTTAATATGTTGGAAAATAAATCTAGAGGCATAACTTTAGTGGAAAACGAAGTAGGGAACATCTTCTTTGTAGTAAAATACATTTCCAAATTAGGTTTCTTGATAATGCCCATCAATATTATCATTGTAAGAAACACTTTCATGTTCTCAATAATTAAATTTGAAAATCTGGCTGACTAAGAAGTTGTTGGAGTACTTCTTTGAGAAAAATTGTTTCTTGCTTTAGTAATTACATTTAACAAATCATCATCAAAGAAAAAATCAAGTAAATCAATTTCTTTTTCCGCATTCACTTCAGAATTTGTTTCTGTCATACCATTTAATGCATGAGAATACAATTTCAAACTTCAATTAAAAATGGTAGGCTCTCTGGCTATCTCTTAGCTAGCTAACTCTGGCTATGACAAAATATCGGTGTCAAAACCGCTAAAAACATCACTTTCTATTAGAAAAGGAATAATCACTTTCACCTATGTCATTAAATGGTTCATTTATCATATAAGTATATTCTTACTCAGGTAAATATAAATTTTCCAGCAATAATAATCTGTATTCAAACTTTAACGAAATAAGCAGCACGTGAACTATATCCAAAAGCAACAAAATTTAAACAGAACTGCCCCCCAAATCCTAGAAGACTCCATAAACAATCACTAAAAAATAGAGTATTCCAAGAGCTGTTAAAAACTCGAATAATTATATCACATGAAAAGTTAAAAATCCGAGTTCTATTTGTTGAAATTCCGATTATAACCCGCCCCCATAATAGCTGCCAATCAATATACCAAATACAGGCATAATAAAATAAATTGAAGTTCAAGATACTAAAACTACTTTTATTTTGAATGTAATGGAAATAGATTGCCATCTAGTGGTTATTAAATATAGTTTCAGGTTAAGATGCACTTATCTATCAGTCGTCCTCTAAGCCAAGTTTCTGAATTCACTGTGATATTCGTCAGTCTTAACATTTAAAAGTTATTGAAATTTTCTGTAATTAAATAATGCTGAGTTTTTATCAAACTCATTTGTCATCTTAAGAAAATGATTTTTTGTAATATCATTGAGAAAAATAATGTTCGTTGCTTTTTGATTAGATCTATTACGGTAATTTCTAATTTTTAATCTTTACGTTCGGTTGATTTTTAATCATTAAAAGAATAGATATTCACTCCATTTGGGTAAAATTCATTCGATGTAGTGCAGTGGTGTAATGAGTTTTATTCTATTTCTTTATTTTATGAATTTGCTACATTTCATATATGGAACCCTCATTATGTTTTTTTAAGTAATATAAAATATAAATATTTTGTACTTTCAGTATGAAATTAATGTAACATTTTTTTAGAAAAAAGTAATCTACTAGTTTATCAACAAATCTCATTTAGAAAAGCAATCTCTTAAATGTAGGCAAAAGTGTACTGGAGTACATTATTCACTTTTTAATGCATATTCTTTGGAATTACCTTTCATTTCTTCCGATATAATCTGTCACCTGATACTTTCAAGTCAGTCAGTCAAGTAATGTGACTAACTGTTCAGTTTCTCACTTCTGCTTAATTTGAGTTTTAACAGCGACAATTAGGTTTTAGTTTTGAGTAACATAAAGTAAGTCAAAAAAGTAGAAATTTTACTTAGATATATATCTTTATTTTTATTAAATGTAATGTTAAATTAATAATAAGTTGTTTCAAAATTCCCAAATTGGAATCAAATATTTTTTTAAGATAAAATACACATAAGAAATTTATTTGGCTGATTAAAGACAACAAGTTTTTGAAAAAAAAGTTGATATTAATAATTTCCCTTAACAATTTTTGCAATTGCCATTATTTGAAATTTTAGAACACACTTTGCCCATGTTTAAATTATTTTTTTCATCATTGACTGATTTCTTCTTCTTCACTGCAGAACAAATCACAGTGAAGCAAAAAAATGCTCACACGATTTACACGCGTCATTTCCTTTTCTTCTTAAATTCAAAACTTGCCTTGAAAATTGCTCCTCCACCGTGCTTTTCTTCCCTTCTTCCATTTGACAATACATACGAAGTAAAAAAAAATTGTAGAGGAAAACAATTGTTTTTCTACGCACGAAAATACAATTTTTCTCTCGAAGTTGATGAAAACTAGAAATGGAACGTCATAGTAGAAGGGTACAAAATAGTATAGAAGCACACAGATAGAAACAGGAGAAAAAATGTTTTGATGATATAAACGTAGAAGAATCGAAATAAAGAGAAGGAAAACTTAGCGAAGCACACATAAGGTCCTTCCACTGATAGGAATGGTTTCCCATAACCGTGGTCATTGACGAAAGCTAAGTAAGCGGTTTTCCAGCAGAAATCACTCCCAAATGATCCACTCTCACCTCATTTAGTGACGTCGTTAAGTTTTCTCAGTTTCAATAACAGTTATTTTATTGTTATTGGATTCAAGATAGAAAATGTTTTTATTTTAATGTTTGGAATGCAAGCTTTTTTTGTAAGGGGGAACTATTTCAAATATTTTGACCATAAGTAATGAATTTTTTGCTTTATTGCACTTCTCTTATACTTAAATTACTTAAATTAGAATTATACTTCAATTAATGAAATTATACTATTTTATTATAAATATTTTCTCTGAAATATAATTTTTCTTTTAAAAATGTTAAATGTTGTAAAGAATATTTTCCACATTTCGATTTCTTACGAAGATATTTTAATAAAAACAAAAACCCAATAACATTTAATTTTGAAGCATCTAAAATTTAAATGGCGTTAAAATATATTTGCAAGATTTTTTTAAGTTTAAAAAATAAGTTCTCCGTTCTAATAGAGATATTTTAAAATATGTACATAAATTAGATTTTATCATATTTAGAGTATTTGAAACTAAAATAACAAGTTTTATTGGTGTGGAATTTGAATTTAATCTTAGTAGATATGCTAGGTCTTTTTTAAGCCAAATATTTTTATTGAGTTTTACGACTCTCTCTAAAATATTAAGCAGAAAACTCATTAAATTTGATTCGATATTTGCTTAAGGCATATAATTAATTCACATAAAATCGGAATATTCATTAAATAATTTTTAAAAAATAAAAGTCGAATTGAAGTAAATTAATTATTTATTTTTTGTATGATCAACGAAATAGGGAGATAATATTATTTAGTTAACCTGTTTCTCCCTTAAAATTTTAAAATGCAATACAAAATGAAAAAAAATAATAAGGTATTTTAATAAGAGTATAACACAAATATAATGAACATTTTTAAATCTTAAAAACATAAAACAGTTACACTTAAAATTAAGATTTTATATATTTTTTTAAAATAATTTTCTTTTTTTAATGCTCTACGTTAAAAATAAAATAATTCTTATTTTAAATAATATTTTTATAACATTGCTAAAATTAAAATTATTCTTTTCTAACTAGTTCAGTGTTCAATTTTCAATTTCTGAGTTCAATATTCAGTAATCTTCTGTCTTTGCTTACATTTATTCCAAATAAATTAATATTATGTAAATTATCTATTTATTTTTCAGGAATAATCAGTTTTGTAATATAATTTTACAATTTACTATTGTATGAGTATTCTTTGAAATTTTTAGGTATTATTTAATATTTCTAAAAGTTTTCAAAGTAAAATAATGCTGTGCATACAAAATATATTAAATGATTTCGATACAATAAAATTTCAATTTCCATTTTGGCTATGTGTATATAAAAATATCAGTTGCTTTGAAATTGCTTGAAATCTTACTAAAAAAAATCATTTATTGTCATTTCAAAAGATCTGTATTAAAAAAAAACAATGTAATAAAAATTCAAAATAACTTAAAGCAGTGATTCTCAACCTGTGGGGCGCGCCCCCTAGGGGGGTGCGAGAACACTAATGGGGGGGGGGGCGCGAGCATATCCAAGAGAAAATGTTATTTAAAAAAATTGATTAAGTGACTGAAAGGAAAGAACACACACACACACACACATACAAAACAAAATACATTTCGACATATTTAATAATTAACTTATTAAATTAAAACAACTTACTAAATTAAAAACAAATTTAATAATTATTAGTGACTTCCTTGGGCCTGTCTTTCAGAGCAAAGTTTTTCGAAGAAGGGTTTAATATTAGAAATAGACACTCTCAGTTCTTTTTCTATATTTAGCTGAGATCTATATTTTGTCTTCAAAGAAGCCGCCGCAGAAAATCCAGTTTCTCAAAGGTAAGATGTTGAAAATGGTAGTAGAATGCGAAATGCCCTTGTTTTTAGTGCAGAAAACTCATCATCCACTCCTGCCCAAAATTCAAAGAGTGATTTATTACTAAATTGTCTTTTGGTTTCGCCGCTTGCCGTGAAGTCTATGAAGGTTTCTTCCTCTTCGATTGAGAGTCCTTCAGGAGTATTTTGAAATGGATCCCTCACCCACTTGTAACTTGATATCAGTTTGTCGTCAGCAAGAAAGTACTTTTTAAAATTCTTTGCTAGCATTGCTAAATGATTTTCAATGGTTACAAAAACAACTTTTACATGTTGTTCTTCAGCCTTGTAAGTTTTAATACAATCATTCAAATTTGCAAACATTGTTAAGTTTTCTTGCTTTAAATTTCTGCTCCACAATTCCAATTTCCTACAAAAAGCATTAACTTTATCACTCGTATCCAATATATGTGTATTTGCTCCTTGCAGTTGAAGATTCAAGTTATTTAATTTCCCAAATCTGTCGACCATGTAGCTCAATTTCAACACAAATAAACTATCGCGGAAATTCTCAGCTTCCAGTCTGTTTTCCTCTTCTAGGAAAACGGCGATTTCTTCTCTTAATTCATAAACACGTTGCAAAAATTTCCCTCGTGATAACCATCTTGCCTCGCAATAAAATAGTAACGCTGAATGTACTGCACCCATGTCTTTACAAAGTGCGGAAAAGATTCTTGATTTCAGGGGTCTCATTTTTATATAATTTACTACGTTTACAACCGTAGTTAACACAATATTCAAATCAGGACTCATTTCTTTGGAAGCCAAAGCTTCTCTGTGGATCATGCAATGTGTCCAGACGCAATGTGGGGATTTTTGTTTCACAAATGCTTGAATACTTTGGAATCTTCCTGACATAGAACGAGCACCATCCGTGCATATTCCGACGCAATTTTTCCATTCTATGTTTGCCTCGTTCATAAAATCATTTAAGATAGCAAATAAAGTGAGTGCTGTTGCTTTGAGTTCTATTGGTTTGCAGAAAAGTAATTCTTCTACTACTGACAAATCATCACAAAATCTAACATAGGCAATGAAATGAGCATCTTTATTACTATCTGTTGCCTCATCAAGTTGTATTGAAAACAATTTGTAACTCAACTTCGACAAAAGCTGACACTCTACATCTTCAGCTATATCAGCAATTCGACGGGCAACAGTATCATTTGAAAGAGGTATAGACTGCATTTGTTTTGAAAAATCATCTCCAAACATAATTTCTACAATATCAATCGTGGCTGGCAAAATAAGCTCTTCTCCAATGGTGTGAGGCTTTTTACATCTGGCTATTTTATATGAAACTTTGTAAGAGGCAATTAAAGCTTTTTCATTCACAGACAAAGTTTTTTTAAACAATGATTTTTGCTTTTCATATGATTTTAATTTAAATTCGAAGAATTCTCTGGGTTTGTTTACGTACGCACTATGAAGCGTTTCCAAATGTCGTTTAAGTTTATTAGGTTTCATGCTGTCTGCCGCCAACATTTTTGAGCAAATGCTACACAGGGGCCTTTCTTCTTCATTTACTTCAGTACTAGTGAACCCAAAATTTAAGTATTCTTGAGAATATTTTCTTGATTTTATTTTCGGAACCACGCTCATCTGTGTACTTGTTGATGCTTGTCTATCGTCTAATGCTCGCTTACGCCCGCTTAAAAAATTATCCATGATTCTGCATATATTGCTGCCGTAAATATTTAATACGGTGAATTGCAATTACACGAAAATATATATAATATACACATTCAGAATAGATTCAATAGCGATAGAAGGATCGACTCGAATGAGATTGTCTGGAATTGAAATTGGCGTCATAGAGCTTTCTACTTCTCCCTATGAGAAAACATTTGTTCACATCTGCGCACACTTCTAGCTTAATTTTTTTCTGACTAGACAAATTCCAGAGAAATCGAAACTTCTCGCAAAACCGTGAGAATGCCCGACATGGCGGGACGCAAGAGCAATAAAAAAGCATAGGATTCTTGTTTTTTCAATGCTGAGGATCGGTGTTGCAAAATGTCAATAAATTTCGGTATTATTGGTAATTTGTAAAGTTTAAAATTAAGGTTGTAGTGTAGGTTTAGCGCCAAAATACTCAAAATACATTATTATTGTATATATTTTATTGTATGTGGTGGGGAGGGGGGGGGCGCGATGAAAATTAGGATTGAAAATTGGGCCGTGAATACTAAAAGGTTGAGAAACACTGACTTAAAGTATTAATGATACTTCTAACAATGGAAACTTTATGTGTATACAAAATCTAAAAA